>JAIPRM010012752.1:0-11901 GCA_025469315.1 Stegophylla sp. TES_Ste_2020 | reverse complement strand
ATAACAAACTTAAACAAATAGTTCAGTAAAACTTCTTTAGTGATATGTTGGGTACACTTATGCAGGGGAAATTGAGCAGGTTTTGAACCTAAAGCAATTTTAATATTATTAATAATACTTCTAAAATTTTACCTCTGTGAAAATACGTTTTCTTTAACGTAAAATTTGATAACATCCAAAAGAAACAGACTTTTAACCGAATATGATTTGTTGATTGCGCTGTCTTAAATCCAAGATAGAATTAATTATTTGAAAACAGTCACTGTCAAATTTCCGATAATTTTTTTTTCCTTTTTGTAACAAAAATTTAATATACTTATATAAAAATTAAAAGGTTTATTTATTTCGTTAAAACAGTACAACTATAATGATATATAGCTTTTAGCAGTTAGAAATGATAATTTTAGATTTTTTTTTTTTTTTGTTTTTGTTTCTTATGGCTAACAAAGTTGTCATGAGTCGCGAAAAAATAGAAGTAAAAAATATGGATCGTTAGATAAAAAGGTTGAAGACCACTGCTTTAGACCTTTCACATATATTATTAAAATTAAAAAGAACATTTTCAAAATGTTATATCATTTTTGTTAAATATAAAAAAACTGTATGATATTCCCTGGAAAATGTTTTTCTCCTTTATACACCCCGTTTTGAAATTTATCAATTTTGAGCTTAAAAAAAAAAAAATAGCTCATTACTTTTATTGAAAAGGGTGCCAGGAGAAATATTGAGGTTCAAAAGGGCGCCGTCGGTCGAAAAAGTTTGGGAACCTCTGGTCTAAAATACGTTTTACATAAGAGTAAATTATTATACAGTGGTTGAAGTGGTTCTTAATGTTTTTAGAATAGCGATCCAAATTTATTCCCGAACATTTATTACAACCCACGTGGTTTTACATTTACAGAATAAAAATCAGTTCTAAAAAGGATGGACAAACTTTACATCCTGGATATACTTCGCTTTTTGGGTGGGATATTCTTGGTGGGTGTATTTAATTTTAAAAAAAAAAACGATAAATCGTTTCTTCAACAAAATCAGAGGTTCAATTATTATCAATAAGCACGTAACATTAATAACTACGTTCCCATGGTGTCATGGTAGCCATAATTACTATGGTAGCCGTGGTTACCGTATGGTAGCCGTGGTTACCGTGGTTGTCATAGGTACCCTGTTACAATGGTTACAAAGTTTTCATGGGCGTTATTGTTACATGGTGGAGTAGGGATGGTAGGGGTTCAGAGTCTTGGGTCAGGGGGTTAAAGGGCAGGGGTTCAGGGTCTTGGGTAGGAAGTCTGGGACGAGAAAGGAGTCTAGATCAAGGTTATGGTCGAGGTCGGAATGGGTGGAGGGGGTGTCCAAGGTCTAGGTCGGATTGAATCAGGAGGGGGAGGATCCGAAGTTGACATGAGGTCGGGGAGGAAAGTTCAAGTCACTTGACAAGTGATAAGTGTAAACGCTTTGAAATAATGTAAATTTTGAGAAATGTCAAATATAAAGTACCATCTAGGGACGAATATTAATAAAAAAAATGGCTGATCGAGGCTTTTGGATCAATATTTATATACGCAAAAGTGTTTATAGAATGGAAAAAAATAAACATTATTGTAAATTCACAAGATTCATCGCTCCGCTCAGAATCTAAAAACCAAAATTAATTTATTACTCTTATTACTCATTCATTTATTGGTTTATAATGAATATAATTTATCAAATGTATGCAAATGAGAAAATGTATGATTCGATAATGGGATTTAGTTAAAAACAAAAATTTCTTATGATCTATATAAAATCAAAAATCTTCTCGCGATCCATCAAAAATTTTCTCGAAACTTACTATTGTGACTCATAGTTTGATAAACAATTATTATTGTTTCAGGTATTAATAGTAAAACACGAAAATTCATTAAGATAAAGAGTATAGACCTCTAAAAGAATCACTTTACTTTTTAATTTAGTTTTGAGTGTAATCTACTAAAAATTCCGTTACCTGTAACACAAAAAAACTCGTCAAAAGGCAAAAATGTACAGTCAAAATACTGCTATAATCTGATAAGTTGTTAGTTATTCTAATAATAATTTTTTAATTTAGTTTTTATATTTTTTATCAAAAATGTTTGGTACACAAAAATTCTAAAATTTTTATTAAAAAAAAAGTATCGTGTACCTATTAATTTTTCTTATAAGGGTGGCTGAACTGTTTAAAGTGTGAAAAATGGGGCTGAATTGATCGATTCTCTTCTATCATTATTATATCATTTTGTCGTCCAGATTGATTGTCAATTTATTTGTTGATAATAACTTCTGGATTTGCATATCAATATTTCATAACAATAAGCAATAATAAATTGAAAATTTTACAACGGTGCAAGTTAAACTGCGATTTTACATTAGTCGAAGCATAATAGGTGGAAAAACGGGGATCTTGCGGGTTAAGCCTCCCAGATTTCTATAAATTTTTCAATATTAATGCCATTAGGGGAAACTTAATCGAACAAATAAATATTTTAATTCCTCCCGCCCAAATTTTTATTTGGATTCTGCCAATGCGAAGCATATTCTGGACTTGATAATGTTGTTAATGTTGAAGTTATAGAAGCTCGTGCGAATATGTCGATTACAATAATTCGTTTTTCTTTCTTTGTTTTTTATATAAAAAAATTCTCTTCTCTTTTCATTTTCGTATTTAATTCCTCCACTCGGTCGACAGATCTATACGTATATACTTTCAACCTTCTGGTACGTTGTGGAAATCACAAAGACTTGTTCACATTATCTCTAGTTCGACCACTGCGAGTACTAGTGTTGTTAACATTTCCTTTTTTGTTAATAGGAAGTCTATTCATGAATAGGAGTCTGTTAAATTTTTCGTTCCTTAAATATAAAAAAACAACTTAACTTTGAAAATCTAACCTCTCATGCTCGTCACATATATTTGTTTTTCTTGGCCTATATGCATCACCAATTATTCAAAAAATCAACCATTACGTAGAATGATGAGTATAGCGAATAAGTATTCATCAAATCTATTAGTCCAAATATTTTGTGCGTATTATGTGTAATATTCGTTATGTATTAACTAACTTTTATTGAATAGGGGATTTCCCGTGTTGTAGTAAAAATTAATAAAAATAAATGTGTACCATTTTTCCATCTTATGGAAAGAGATCGGATTCTTTCGCCTATATCAAAGCTTTATAAAATAGTAATATTTTAACGCAAAAATAATATTTCAAACACTTTATAGCACCTAACTACCTAATGTTACTGTGTTGACGGTTGGAGAGTATATTCAATGAAAACCTTGAGAAATACAATAATCTATGTCAGAGGTCGGCAAGTAATTTCTGTTGAGGTCCGTATGATTAAAATAATTAATAAGTGAAGTGCAGAGAAAAAAATCTTTATATTTTTGTAATAACAAGACAAACAAATTTTCTAGTTCTTACAATCAAAGAAATACTATTAAAGAATTATCGAGTTATTTAATCCTAGAAATTGCTATTATTTTCATTAGCCAGTTTTTCGAAGTTGAGAATTTGTAAAAAACAGCTGATACGCAATGTGTCCTCAAAGTGAGAAAATAATTTTATTTCATTTTAGTAATTTTGTTCGATACATAGACGGAAATAGAGAGGGGTCTTTGGAGGCTCAGCCCCCAGATTTTTTATAAATTGTGTAATACTAATAAGGGGGGTTTAAAATATCTATTTTTGATTTAGCCACCCCCCCCCATAAATTTTTCGTTCTAATTCCACCAATAATTCTATAGGTACTTGTTTTTCAAAAAATGAATTCACAGATGTAAGTGGAAGTCCAAGTTTCCACGGTGGAACCAAATATTGTAGTCAGATTGGTTGCCAGTTTCTTACAGTTTAAAAGAAATATAAATTTTCTAAATAATATAATGAAGATATGCTGCCGGATGCCGGTACAAATTTCGGCCTTCCGCCGTTTGCCAGTTGCCGTCCGTTTATATATATATATATATATATATATACTCAAATATGATAACACCATTTCGAGAAAAATAAAAGAATTACAATAATTGCTATACTTGAAAATAAAGAATTAATTCACGTTCTGTTTCCTGAATCCATTTCTTCATTTTTAACTTAAAAAAATATATATATAACATCACTGGCCTGTACCGTTCCATTCACGATAATTTGCCATTAAATTCGCATACGTTTATTATTCAACGCGTTTTCCTATCAGATGCCAAATCAGTAGGTGTATAATCAGTTATTATTTACCCTGAAACATTGTTTTGACATATACAGTAACTAAATTTTTTTTATTGTCGATGTCATTTTTGTGCCTCTAGCAAACTGGACACAAATAAGTACAAATTAAAAGTTTCTAGCTTGACGTCTTGGTATTTAATACTATTTACCAATCAGTCTGCCCATAAATTGAGAACATTTATCTAGAATGAAAAAATACTACAAAAATATATAATCGGTACTTTTAAGAGTATTTGTATTTTTTACCTATGGAGTGTACATTATTTTATTATTATTTATTTTATTATTACTTTGAGTAGATCTTAAGTTAGGTTAGGTTAGTTCTGAAATATATTTACTTAAAAGTTATAAAGTTTGTTATTAGTACACAAATAGTTTATTTTTGACACGGCCAGTTTTATATTCCACTATTAACTGAGATAAGAGAAAAAAAATTCACATATTAAAAATGTTTTTGCTCTAAAACATTACTCATTTCATTGTCTATCTATATTTAAACTTTCATAAAGTTTTGGTAAAAAAAATCTTAAAGGCGTTCTTGTTAAATTTTTGATAGGAACTATTGAAAATTTCAAAACATTACCTGTTGAAAGCATTGTCTATAGAAAAATTATGATTCAAAAAGCTGTTGGTCAAAACTTTCGAACAAGTGTTTCTGTACGACAGTGTTTACAGAGAGAAAAAATATACAAATAAAATTAAAAAAGAAAAACACTAGCTTCTTCGTTCCACTAAGAACCTAAAATATTTCTTATAAAATATTCAACTAAATTCGAAGTATGAATTTATTGGGTGGCAAATTTTTTAGTATATTCCAAAATTAAAGAAGATATTTTGGACGTAGTCTCTGGTGTCGGTGATTATAGGGAGAGCGCACATAAGAAAGTCGTTTAGAGATAATTTATACGGGTAGTAGGTACTTTCAGTGTGAGCCGACTTAATATTATACGATAATGATTAACGTTTTTTGTTTTTACCAAACCCAGTTTGATGATCGTGAGTTTTCACATTTTTTTGTCCGGCTAAAAATTTAAATAATCGTTTCCACCGTGCGGCGTGCGTTTCGTACAGCGGACTATTCGGTAGTGGAAGCTACCGCGGCGGTTGTAATAAGAATATTAATAATAACAATAATAATAAATAACCGGTCGGGGACGATCGAACGTCTAATGACTGACTAATAACTGATAATAAATTACAAAATACGACGGGATAAACTTAATATATTCGTCCGGTCGTCGCGGGTGTACGGCAGTCGTGACACATGTCGCGCTAGGCGACAACATATTATTATAGATTATTATATTATGTGATATGTGACGCGTATATTATGATCGAGGGAGAAGGATGTGCGCCCGTTTTGGATTGATGCGAGGACATAATTTCGTATAATAAGTTATCATAATTTATGGCCAGAGTCAAGGGCGTCTAACCAATCGAGCCCAACTTTCAGGACGAGAGGGGGGGCGGAGGGCGTAATTTTAACTCAAATCAGACATTTATAAATGTGTATGTATATAAACTGCAGTGTTGTCAGACTTGGCAGTTAAAAACATCTCGATAGCTTCACTGCCAGTATTGAAATTACCTAGATAAAAAATAATTCATGTATTATCGCATTAACTTAGAAAAGGAAAAAAATTCGATAAGAAAAAAAGTGTTAGAAAAAATGTACAGAAATGTTTTTTTTTTCACACTCCCTGAGTTTTCTTGTGCCAAGAGCCAAAATATTTCTTACATTATTGTCAATCTATATTTAAAATTTCATAAAATTTGGATTGAAAAAAAATACTTTCCAAGTTGTTTTTGTCAAATGTTGTATAGTTTTTCGCAAATTTTGAAAAATCAAATCTATTTAGAATTTTGAAAAACGACATCTTAAAAGTACCATCTGAAGGCAAATTGTGATTAAAATATATACCCACACACATCACTGTAAAAAGCTCGAAATTTTCAAATTCAAAATTTATGAAAAACTACCCAAAATTTGACAAAATTTCTTTTTAAACATTTATTTTAATCCAACTTTTATAAAAAATTTGAATATAAACACACATGAAAAATATTCTGATAAATACAATTTTTAATGTGAGAGATTTTAGATTCTGAGAGGAGCGTTTTTACAATAATATTTACTTTTAATTTTAAATTATTATTTTGTAATCACTTTTTCGTATCAAAATATATGTGAGAAAAATTTAACCAGCAACGTTTTAAATCATAATTTGTCTCTTGATGAAACTAATGGAAGGTTATTTTTCAAAATTTCTAATAGTTATTCCAAAATTTGAGTAAACCACCCAAAATTTGACAAAAATACTTAAAAAATTAATTTTTTTAGTCCAAACTTCATGAAAGTTTAAATATAGATAGACAATAATATCTATAATATTTTGGTGTAAGAAATTATTTCAAAAATGTGAAAAAACTTTTTTTTGAAAACTGTTTTCTAATATTTTCTCTGTGTACATGTTTTTTTTAATTGTTTAACTTTTTTCTCTTCATTTTTTTTCCTTTTCTTAGTTAATAGTTGGATATGAAACTCGCTGAGTAATAAAAAAATTTTAAAAAAAGTCTGTTTGGGTTGTATACTCTAAAGCACCACTAAGAATCGTTTTATTGAAGAAATTATCTATCGTTTCTTAAAAATTTAGCACCCTCCAAATCTCACCAGAGGAGTGAAGAATACCCATAGTATTTTGTAATTTGTAACACTTATCTTCTCATAAAATTCGTTCCTGTTCTCAGTCAATAATGGGTTATTAAAACTGGCTAAGTAAAAACATTTTTTTTTGTAATAATAATACATTTCATACATTTTAAGAAAAATTGTCTTATATTATAACTTAAAGCTTCACTCTTAATCGTTTTATTGGAGAAATTATTTTTAATTAATTAATTTAACATATCTACCAAGTGCCACGCGAGGAATGAAGAATATCTTGGAGTAGAAAGTATACCCGGGGATTTTATTCTATAAATTTTCTAAGTATGTAATCACTTAATAATAGTGTTTACTGCATACGGCCGGTAATTTACTTATTCACTGTCAAGCGTGAATATAGGTGACTTTTCTTCGAGTTACGTAAATATTTATTTTAATTAGTGTATTTTTTTCTGTGTCATACCATTCGTACCGTTCACTTATTAAACCGTCTCCCAAAAAAAAAATAAAAAAATAAAAAAAATAGCACATTCGTCTTACCGTTCAGACTTTTAGCATTTTCGTTCCGGTACTTTGGACTCGATATTATATTCGATGGTTTTTGGTGGTCATCGATATTCCCGGGAAAAGAAACACTGATGGGTGTGCGGACGAACGAACCGTCGGAGGGTCACGAGCAGAAGGAAAATCTAATTATATATAATATACTCGACGTCGTCGACCATTGTAGGATTTGTGATTTTCGTGCGGCGATATCCCGCGAGAAATGCGCGCCGCGCAGAGGGAATATCGAGTTAATATAATAAAACAGTGTGTGTGTGTGCGCGCGCGCGCGCCGGTATTGGAGACAATTCAATTTGTATCGGTCGGGAAACAATTTAACCAATCTCATCAATAAATGCCAGGGAAAAGCGATTGAGGTTTTATGGACGGTGGCGGACAGAAGTTGTGGTCAAACCGTCGTCGTCGTCGGCGCACGCGAGAATAATAGCCGTGCACAAATAATACATTATAAATGTGTGTGAGTGTACGTGTGTACTGAAGCTACCGTTCGACTAACTTGTGATTACGCGCGTTTTACCCCATCATCCGACAGCACGCACCGTAATCAATTAGATTACAGATTACTTATATTCGAATGTATATAATATGTTTATCACAAGGAATGAGAAGTAAAAACACAGTAAAAACCAGGGGTGCCATTAAAGTTTTTTTCAAGGGGATGCCAAATTATTTTTGAATGGCCGTTTTCAAATATGCAATACAACCATAAGAATTTAAGACCAAAGATTTTTTTTTTTTTATTTAAAAATGAGCTTTTCATTTAAAAATTAATATTGGTAAAATTCGGGCTAGGGAAAGCTCATGGTAGATGTATTATAATATATAAAAATATAAATTTATTATAATAAAATAATTCTCAATATTTTTTCCAAAATGTTGGAAAACTACCCGAAATTTGACAAAAACGCCTTTAAACCTTTTTTTTTTTAATCCGAACTTAAGTAAAATATTATGAATACTTAAGTGATAATATTAATTTTAAGATAGACAACAATGTGAAAAATATATTGGCGTGGAAAATTATTAATAGGTAGGTACGTGAATATTTTTTTTTAACACTTGTTTTTATCAAAAAATAATTTTTTTCATACTTACAGTTAAAAGTGGGATAAACGTATACGAAAAGCTTTTTTAGTCTATATTATACTTTTTTACATAATGGGTAAATATATTAACATTAGAGTTATACCGAAATTATTAAAATCGATTGAATGGAAATCTCGTTTACGGTATATTTGGGAAGTGATATGGTATCAAGATCAGCGCCCATAAATACGTCACTGTGCCCGAGGATAAATAAACCACTCGGAATCGAAGACGTTTCAACATTTTTAGTATGGACGTCATTGGTTTGATGAAAATAGCGACGACTCCGGCCTTGTTCGCTATTCGTTCGTTTCAAAACGTGTTATCGGTGTGAAAACGAAAAACAAATTGCCAAAGCGAAACGAAATAATCGCGTTTGCATATGAAATTTATAGTTTATCGATTTTACGACAAATAAACACGCGTTCGACACTACTTCATAACTGCTGTTATTTGAACGTAATCGCACGATGTGTGTACGTATAATTATTTATTAATATGACGTCACAAGGGCGTCTGTTATTATACAGGAACATAATATATACAGTGACTGGAGGAGAAGGAGGAATTTGGCGTGACTGATCAATGATGTAATTTTTGAAATTTTTATCACGAATGTTTTGTAATTTTGAGAGAATCTTAGCGTTTAATTTGTCGTCTCACGCAAAACAACTAACATACGATTTAACTACCTAGTGACGCCTAGTCATGGTTTGAGTTAAGTCTCAGAGTAACGACTAACGATATCAGGCTAATAACGAAAATTGATATATAAACCATCATCAAAGTGTACTATTGATGATTTACCAGCAAAAGAAAAAAAATATATATAACACTATAGAACTATCAACTGATTAATATACAGTAATATATAATTTAGTTGTGCAATGTTTATAACTTTACTATACGTTCCATTTTAAAAGTACGTTTTTTGTATACAAACACGTCTGTTATTAATAGGTATTTTACAAGCTTGCAAATTCTATCTTGTGAAAATAATAATTTTTTTCCATAAGAAGTTTATTAATGAGAGGGAGTTGGTTGCCGTATATAAAAAGGTTATATAATAGTTGGGTCCGCATATGAGCTTTTGTGCGCAATAAATAATCGTTTCAACGTCAGCGTTTCAATACAGTGTTCGAAAATGAAAAATATTAGGTACTGATGAATGCACATTTTTAGACACAATTTCAGTAGAACATTATATGAGAATGTAGATAGTATAGTACTACGAAAAATGAGCAAACTGATATCTTCACACAACAGAACACTACAGAAAATAATAATAATAAAACAAAATAAAATTTTACTTAAAGTAATTTCCATCAAGTTAAAAATTACTGAAAAAGAAATGAGGTAAATTGATTTAAATGCGTTAAATGTGTTTCATTTAAATTTTTTATCAAAATCATAAATGTATGCATATAATTATTGTTGATTTATCTATATTTAAGTGTTGTAATTTTATAACAAAATACTATATAAATTTGTTGTAAATGTTATAAGTGTGTAATAAATATTAATGGAATCAATAATAAAATAATATCTGAAATTTCATAATATATTATGTTATTGGTTTCGTGGTTATATCGATATCATAACTAATCATAATATGCTGAACTTACACTTATCTTAATAATACACTTTACCGAAAAGTTTTGAGGGGTATACGATTAGTAGATTCGTATAGTATTTTGATAAACGCGCAGTGTGTATGTTTAAATATTTTTACGGATCGGACCCAACAAGTGTATTACTTGTAACCTAACGCTGGACTCGACTATAGTTTATTACTTATATCATAATAAGCCGGACCCGGGTCGGTCGATTTGATTTACTGATTGACAAAATGCACCTAATTATAATTTAGGACTCGATTTACCGAACGTGTTTCCAGGGCCATATCCCTTTTCCTCCAAAAATCAAATTCCATTTTTCTCCACTGTCTTTTTCCTCCATTTCCATTTTCCTTCAAAAAAGGTCTATATCGTTTTCCTTCACTGACAATATTACTTACTGTTATTCAACAAATTTTCAAATCATTGATTTTTAAAAACACTGATACGTATATAATAAATTTATTTCAATGTCATATGAATGTGATAAAAAAGAAAGAATAAAGGTAAATAGTTTATAAATACAAATCAATATGTTATTGATTTATAATTGTGCTTTAATTCGTCCAATTATGGAATATGGCTCAGTAATTTGGGACCCAGCCACAACCTCCCACAAAATTATGATCGAAAGAGTTCAAAGAAAATTCTTACGCCTCTCTGCTTTTGCTCTCCAAATCTACTGTCCACCCCATGACTATTCTCCTGTCCAAAATGTGTTTTCCCTCCTCAGCCTATCTGACCGTCGTCACCAGTCAAATCTTTCTTTTCTATTCAACATCCTTTCTGGCCGTATTGATTGTTCTTTACTTTTTCAAATAAATTTCAAAATTCCAGTTCGTTCCACTCGCTCTGTCACCAATTTCCATATTCCCTTTTCACATTCTAACTATCAGTAAAACTCCCCAATTATCCGTCTAATGCGCATTGCTAATGAGTCACCTTCTTTTTTTATTTAATTACGTCGGATTTTCTGATTACCTTATTTATCTAACTGTACTCTTATATTATGTTTTATCTTATATATTATTATTTTTTTTTCATTTTCTCTTCTTATTGTATTTATTTTACTTCTCTGTTATCACCTTACAAAATGTACTTCATTTTTCACCATAATAAAAAACCGTTCGGCGTTAATCCAATAATTATATATTATTGTGTAATAAATAAATAAATAAATAATTATCATATTTCTATTTTTATTCTATTATGACTATATAAGTTTATAGTAAATACAGTGAATTTAGAAAATTATAGGTAGGTTCTTACACAAAAATTTAAAATCAAAAATGAGAAGTTTTGTAAATAATAATACATCTTCAATATAATATATGAAATGTATCTAATTGCGGAATTATAAAAAGGTATAAAGAAGTTAAATTTTTTATAAATAATAAGTCGGTAATATAGGTACCTTAACTGAATTGTAGAAAGGTATATAAAAATTAAATAATATTTTTTTTTTGTAATTATTTGATATTTTCTTAACAAATGTAAACCTGTTAAAAATAAAAGAACCAAATGCTATTTTTACAATATTTTTATATAGATCGGTTTAAATTTCAATAGTTAAATTGTAATTTCTCTTTTTTCAAATAGTATTATTGCCATATCGTTACCTTCCCGGCGTTTATTTATCCTATAATCCTTAGACCTTTTTGGTGTTTGAATACTTCTGATTTTAAAATATAAATCGTTCGAAGCAGGGGGTAATACAGGGGGGGGCTGT
>JAIPRM010012751.1:0-11901 GCA_025469315.1 Stegophylla sp. TES_Ste_2020 | reverse complement strand
AGGCATTACTCGGAACTGGAATAACCCTCTTAGAGTCTTGAACGCCGTTAGTGGTCGTGTCTCCGGGCTGAGACCCACTTGCCAATATCCTGACTTCAAGTCCATGGTGCTGTAAATTTTTGCTCCATCCATTCCTCGGACCAGATCATGGAGGTCCGGCATTGGATGGGCATCTGACTCCGTCTGCGCGTTCAGGCGGCGATAGTCTACGCACAATCTGCGAGAACCATCCTTTTTCCTCACGAGAATGACCGGTGTGGCCCATGGAGATATGCTGGGTTCTACCAAACCCTGTTCCTCCATATCTCGTACCATGTCTGCAATTAACTCGTTTTTCTCTCGGGAATACGCATACGCGTTAAGAGCCACCGGATTTGGATCCTTAAGACGGATCTGGTGCTCTATTACCGAGTTCGGCCAATTTGTCCGGAGAAAACTCCAGGATATTGGCCCAGGACCTCTTTAACCCGCACACCGTACTCTCCTTCCGGTATTACTGCGTTGGTTAGGTCCGCTTTTTCGGTGACCGGAGTATTTAGATTTCTCCAACTCACGGACACCCGTTTTTCTTTTCACAAATGGATTATGCAACCACTATAGTCCCAAGCGACTTGTTGCTCCACGAGGAAATCATGGCCTAGAAAGACATCACCTATGAGGTATTCTAATACTGCGGCCTTGAAGCTTACCTCCATATCCGCGATACGGGCCGTAAATTCGGAAAACTCTGTAATTGTTCGAGTCCGCCATCCGTACGATCTCCGGTTCTTCGGACAAACTTCGGCCGAACTTTTTCGCGATCCACGGCTTGACATATGTCCATGCCGCTTAAGAGTCCAGTAGTGCTACTACTACTCCAGATCCGAACTCTAGTTCGATGGCCGGTACCGGAACCTCCGATACTTAGTTTTTTCCGTCGACACCGATGGGAGAATCTAACGCTCCGTTCCGTAGATCAGCCAAGCGTTCACGCAACTCATATACCGAGTCCGTGTCAGAATCTCTCCTTTTACAGGATTTTGGTGAATTTGGACTTAACTCCTGTTGAAAACATCGGGAAATGACCGGACAGAATAACAGTTGCTCTGTCAACTCCGTTTGCTCCGCGTCATCTGAAACATTGTCCGGAAAATTTTCCTCGGTTTGGCTTACCTCTGGTTTTTGTTCCAAAACGTTGGATTGCTTCCCCTGTTTTCCCAGAACTATTTCATTCCCGATGGTTTCCACCGACTTTTTGTCTGGGTGGTCTAACCCCGCCGCCGTTGATCTGCCATTGCCCCGGGCCATTTACTCGAACTGTGGTTCTTTTCCCCGAACGTCGTTCTCAATGTCTCTCTGAGGGACAACTTGGCATTGCCTTCGGTGTTTTACCGAAGCATCAACGATTTTCATCGGAGATTTTTTGTTATTTCCGGGTTTCTCCATAACAGAAAACCTTTTGCCCGATTTCTTCGAATTTTTTTCCGGATCTTCGGTCCTCAACGCTACTAAATCCCTTTTTCCCGGATTCTATGTCGTAATTTGTGGTTCCTTTACCGGAACGTTACGACCATAATTCCGAGGGATGCTTTTGCTCGGGCGATTCGGGCTTTTCCCGCCGATTATTTCTTGAACGGACGGGACCCGTTTTTCCCGCCGGCCGTTTTGGCGTTTCCCGACTCCTTTTTCGGGCAATTTCTTTGCCAATGGTCAGGACTACCGCAAACTCTGCATCCTGATAACGAAAACTTCGGATCTGGTGGCTGCTTCTTGTCCCACCATTTGGAATTAAGCTGACCAGTAGTGGTAAAACCTTTTACCTCGGGTTTCCCCGGAACTACGGTCTTGTTTTCATCCAGGACATGGGCAAGTGCTCGCAGCTCACTGAACAACTTCAACATTTGTATGCGCGCATAAATCCTAAATTCATCGCGCACCTTACCGATCACTGCCGTTACCACCGCTTCTTCAGTCAGACCAAGCGTAAATCTCCGAGACAACTGGTACTTGCTAAGGACAAACTTCCCCAGCGTCTCGTTCCTGGTCTGCGCGGTTGTCAACAGTTTGGACTGTAGATTGGATTGAAGCTCGTCCCCGTTGAACTTTTCGAGGAATTCTGCACAGAACTCTTCCCAAGGCAAATCCAACGCCCGCATGGTTCCCCACCTGTGGGGACAGCCTGTGCTTTTAACTGTGGTGCCAAAACCGTCACCCACCTTGCTTTACTGATACCTGTTTCTCTTAGTATCGCTTCAGCCTGAAATAGAAAACGCACCGGGTCTTCCTCCTTCTTGCCTGCGAACTCTGGTATCGAAGCCCGGGCCATATTTAATTCATTCTGCGGGATGAGTAGGCTGTCCTCGAAGTGTACTCGTCTTTGTCCGGAATTTGGACTCCGGTCGTCTTCCCGACGACTTTCACCGGCTGATACCGAATTCCGTCCCGGACCCCCCGTGGTTCCAAAACTGAAGTCCGAATTCCGTCCCGGGGGTGGAGCAACTATTTCCGAATTCCGTCCCAGGGGCGGAGCAACTATGTCCGAATTCCGTCGCGTGACACTCATATATAACATTTTTCTTCACATTTTCTCCAGGCTTAGGACTTGCAACTTTGCTGGCTTGTTTAAAAATGTAGAATCCTTATTTCTAATTATATTATTTTTCTACTTAAGTTTTTATTTAAGAATTCGAATTTTTTTGATTTTTTAAAATAGGCTATTAAGCTATTAAGCTACTATTAAGCTATTTTTAAAATGCCGATTAGGCGATAAATATATGAAAGATATAAAATACGAAAATTACATTATTCTTTTGCATTAGGTAGGTATACGCAATGTACACATATATACAGATTACACTATTACAGATAGACGATAAAATAAAAATTGAACTTATATTAATACCGTCTAAAACTAGTCGGGACGGAATTCAGACATAGTTGCTCCGCCTCCGGGACGGAATTCGGTCATTTTCAGCAACCCGGAACGGAATTCGGCAATTGCCCTTTCACCGATCGATCCACCGGACACTCCGGACAAATCACCGAAGACTCCGGACTGGTTACCGAAGACTCCAGTTATTTTCCGGCTACGAGCACTTTCTCCGGACAGCCTGTCCGCAAGACTTGCCCGACGGCTTCGCATACCCACTCCCAGGGTTTTTACCGAACAATCGTCGATTTTCTCCGGACAACTCCGGTTTTCGATGGTGATGATGGGCGTGGAGGGCTGTGACACAAGTTGTCTTATCTCGGTGGATCGTTGTTTTTCTTCGGCTAACTCACTCTCCAAACGCTCAACTTTTTCATTGAGTGTCGAGATTGTTAGCTGTTGCTTGTCGACGATCTCTTCGAGCCCCTCCAGCCTGTCCATGAAAACGATGTTTGTGTCTTTTTTTTCGGAGTCACACTCCGTTGTTTCTGTGGTCTGTAGTGACGTCATCGTGTTCTTTGGTTCTGGATTTGATAACACGTCCAGTACCTCAAATTTCACTGACTTGGGTCGATGTTCTCCTTAGTCCGAATATACTCTTCTAAAAATAATTGTATATCGGCTTTGGACCCCCCAGTTTCAATGCCACGCTTCGACAACTCCCTTTTTATCTCGGTTGCCGTTAATTCACTAATGAACTTCATTACCATTGTGATTAATTAACTTATTATATAACTACGCCCAGTCTATAATAAGTACCAAGATAAAATTTAATGGGACGGTGGTTGGCAATGATGTACTTTCCAATCTATTTTATAGCCTAAAACCACGTTTAGCTATAGGGATTTAACTAAAATTCGCGAATCTTCGCCGAAATTTTACCCCTTAGGTATGGACAAGCACCTAACTAATATTTTAGGAACCGGTAAATCAATCAGGACCACTTTGTAGGTATTACAACCTGATGCGTGCTAACTTAAGTTTAAAATTTTAAAATAATTTTTTTTTTTTTTTTCAAATTAAATTAGCACTTACCTTTATCCTACCGACTGCGCCAAATGAGGTTGTTAGAAATTTTTGAGGTGGTGAAACATACAAAATGACAAACACTTACTACACTTTATAAGATAATTTTATTACTTTAACAAAAACAACAGTATTTTACATAAAGCACGTTACTCCGGCTTTGTGCCACTTGACATGTCTCGAACGACTGCACTGACCGTAAGCTTGGGCCTTTGTCGTCGATGCCGCGGCCGGCGGCCGCAAAACCGGTTATCGGGTACGACGCGCGGACTTTGAGAGGTGACGGTCGCGATCGCCGGATACTCGACCGCGACAAGCTGTTTATCAAGTTTTTCAATTAAATTATGAGGAAAGTCTTTTCTTTGTAGATCATTATAAAGTAAGTATCATATCGGTTTCTAAAGTTTTCTAGTTTTATTAAAAGTGAACCTGTATTTTGTATATTTTTCAGGATTTAATGAATGTATCTAAACATGTATTACAGTCAGAAAGAGAAGTGACAAAGAATTGTACATTGCAGTCTACTGATGAAAATTATATAACTTTAAATGATGTAAAAAAGGTGTTAACAAAACAGACATTCCCTAATTTGTATAAACTATTTCAAGTTGCTTTAACAATTCCTATAAGTTCCTCCACTTGTGAAAGGAGTTTTTCGGCCATGCGTAGAATAAAAACTTGGCTTCGAAATACTATGCTGCAGGGAAGGTTCAAAAACACCTCAATATTATATATTGAAAAATAAATTTCTAAATCTATTAATACTGAAACAATTGTTAATATATTTGCACAAAAAAATAGATATATACAATTAAAATTAAAATAATTTAGTACCTTTACAATATTTAATTTTTTTATGTTCCTATTACCTATGTATATGTATATATATATGCCTCAGCTAGAATCAAGTAAGAGTAGTTACTACAGTTAGTAGGTAGAAGCATCAGAAGCGACTAAAAATATTTGTTTCCGCTAATGAATAAGACAAAAATATTAAGCCCCCCACAGATAAAACCAAATATCCGCCTATGTTAACAGTATTCATAAATAAAAAGAAAAAAAACAATTACCTTTTTTAATTTTTAAAATCATATTTCATGATATCTATGTCATTACATATATGAAAAATAACAGAATTACAATATTCATAGTCTTAAAAAATATTAAAATTATAATACTTTATATAACAAAAAATTGCCAATCTTGTTATAGTACTTAAAGCAAAATTAAATAATTAAGAGGAACTTTTAATTTGAAATCTATCAATATCCATATCCATCCGATTCATCTTGTTCAAGCAATCTTTTATTGTTTTTAATTTATGATAAAATGGATGGTAGACTTCATCAATTAATGGCAACAAGCTTATTAGATCTTTATTTTTTTCAACATCAATGGGCACTGGACTTGTATATGTTTGAAGAATTATTAAATTTTGAACATAAATAATACCTTTATCTCTGTTTCTTATAGGTCCTTTTCATTACATATAACACTTTTCATATAACAAGGCACCTGAAGGGTTTGTCTTCTTCTAGGGAACACTTGAACTTTATTACACCAAAATCATCATCATACCGCAACCAAACTATATTAAGCCAATTTAATTTTGGCGATGTCTGCCAGAGAACTAAAATATACAAGCAAGCTACTAAAGGACCCATGTTATCTGTAACTGCCAACGAACCAGGTGACACTGTATCCGTAGACTTGATAGGACCATTACCAACGGGACAGTTTGGTAATAAATATATTCTAGTTTTATTAGATGTTTTTTCTAAATTCATTAAACTTTACGCCATACAAAAAGCTACCGCCATCGTCATACTAAACCGTATTGAAAAAAAATATATACCCTATTTTGGTAAAGTCAAAGCTGTACTTACAGACAACGGTACTCAGTTTCACAGCAAACAATGGGAAACAAAACTTATAGCACTGGGCCTACGTATAAAACATACTACCCCATATCATCCCGAAAGTAATCCAGTGGAAAGGGCCAACCAAGGGATAGGAAGACTACTTGAGAACGTACTGCAGTAAAAAGCATACTACTTGGGTAAGATATCTTGAAAACATTGAATATTTCTTGAACAATACTATTCATGGAGTAGTAGGTTACACGCCCAACCAAATTTTATTTGGTAACAATTGTATAACCAAATTACAAGAGTTAGTAGAATTTCCCGAACCAAAGCCATTGGAAAGTGTGACGGAAATACGAAGAAAGTCAAAGCCACCAGTAGGAAAAGAATAGTGAAACGTCAACTAAAGGAAAACCTGAATAAAAATTTTCCTCACTACGAACCTGGTCAGCTTATTCTGATAAAGAACCATCAATTATCTTCTGCCCAGGACAACGAAATTGCAAAGTTATTTGATGTATTCGTGGGACCTTACCAAATCCAGACAGTCAACGGTAATAATACTATTACGATTGCTCAGTCCAAATCCAAGTTCCTAACCTACAACACAAAGCAGATACGACCTTATTTTCTTCCGGAACCCGGGTGGAAACCCAAACATTTTTTCAGTGTTATTACTACATAATTATGTAATTCTTTGGCCTTAGTGAATATATATATTTTATAATTAAGTTATTCACAGGATCATTTAAAATAAATTTCTATGTTGCGCCTGTGATAAATACAGACAGAATATTATCGCTTCCAATTCCCTCAAACTCCATGTAAAATATTATCTACTAATTGGTTGTTATTAAAATCATAGACATATAATAGAATAGACCAGGAATAACACAAAATATATGACTTTATAAATCTGCGGTTTTATCTAAGAGATTATAACTTTAATCAAATTAATTTATTTTGTTGATAGATGAAATTACGCATGACAAATTGACAACAGTAAAAGTGTCATGACTATAGAGTATAGACATTAGACATATTTTATACTACTTAAATTGTATATTTGTTTCGTTTAAACTTTCGTTGTATTGGACTACGGAGTATTGTATTGTTTTTATGTAGTGCATTGTTAAAATTAAATATGGTTAAAAAATGTTGCGTTTGCAAATCGCCACGATCAATTGAGAATGATATCTCATTACACAGGTATTTAACCAAATTATATAATATTTGTAACTAGTTTCACATAAAATGCATAACCACAGCCGATACACACTGGATCCTTAAGATTTAAAGTGTATGACGATATAAATGTGTTATGGTAATATGCCTGTAATGGACTATGGTGAAGTGTGATCATTGTTACTGGATATTATATGTACATTAAATGTTACATTTTCATGCATAAAAATAATTATTACTTTCATGGTTTAATAACAAACATTCTTATATGGTCTAGTGTGTACTTTTTTAATTGTCTTTTACTCATCTAGTCATATTAGCTGACAAACATTAATGACATAATATTAAAAACATTAAAATGTTAAACATACATTTATACTTTAATATATTTATTATTTATTATTATATATGATGTATTTTGTTCATATTATTAATTTAGTTTCCCAAAAGATACTGAAGTTCTAGAAAAATGGATTTTGAACCTTAATATGAATTATATCTTTACTCCAACTAGTCATTCAAAAATATGCAGTCGTCATTTTAATAATAATGATTTCATTAAGACTGACCAACTAAGGCGTTTAAGACCGGATGCGATTCCTACCCTAAGGATGGGTGCTCGTCGTTCGTTATTGTCAAGTAATATAAAATTACCTATATCTATTATTCATTTTTGTTACATATTATATTAAAATAGTTGTTATTATGTGTTACAGATTTCCAAAGTTGCCAAATGAATGTAATATTTTTATTAAATTATTTTTATTATAATTAAAATTTAAAATGTTATCATATGATTTTCTAGCTGAGACTTTATTAGGAATATCAAACTCTCCTCAATTGTCTGAAAGAAATGTGTCAATTACGTCAGATGATATTTGTGTAGTGCTTTAGTTGAGACAAATAATAGAATTGCTCATGAAAATAAAACTCCTACTAAGTAATATATTTTTAAGAAATATCATTATTAGTTGGCGATTAATATCTTTTTATTATTATTTTAGTAAACGTAAATTATATCGTTACATTGGAGATTTCACTGAAAAAGATTTAGAAACTCCAAGGAGAAGAAAAATGTTTTGGAATTCTCACATCACAATGCTAAATGTGAAAAAACAGAAAATCAGACTACTTGAACAAAAAAATCGAAGATTAGAGTCAAAAGTTGATAGTTTGAATGCATTAGTTGATGAACTAAGACACAAATGTCAATTAAATGCAAGTTATTCTCATATTTTAAAGGTAATTAATAATTTAATTTCAAATATATCTAATTAAGTATTTAGAAAATAAAAATTAATTAAATAATCAATCTTACAGAAAAAATTACACTCATAGTACTACCACTATAATGTAATATGCCTCATATCATGGATATCACAACAGAAAAAATAAAATAATTTTTTTAATGTAAGTGTTTGCTCTGTTATGTATCAATAGCATCTTGGCATAAACACTAGCATAATAAAATTATTTTGTTTATTCTTAAACACCATTATTATGGTAATATAAAAATTACTTCATTTGTATTCTTAGTATAGCTTTTTTATTCAAATAATGGCATGTTTAATTATTTATCGTTTCCATAATCATTATTGAGCTATAATTTTTAATATAATAATAAGACTTTTTCTTATTAAATGCCACCCTTTTAAATATACCTTAACATGGTATATTCGCTTTATAATTTTCTTTTTGCATCTCCCAACTGAGCTTAGCTTATAGTGCTACCCAATAAATTATATTTTATATAATTTTTAAAATTCACAACTTATTTTTATTATTCAGAATATTGGCACTGAAGAAGAAAAACAATTACTTATGAGGCAACTTCAGATATCTTCTAGGAAAACTGTTTGTCCAATTCTCAGAAAATTTGCCATGACTTTGCATTTCTATTCGCCGTCGGCATATTCCTATGTTCGAACTGTTTTCAGTAAAGCTTTACCTGATGTGAGTACCATTAGGAAATGGTATTCAAAATTAGATGGTTTGCCTGGTATGACCAGAGAATCTTTTCATGCAATTTCTCTAAAAGTGAAAGAAAATGGAAAACAATTATTTGGTTGTTTAGTAATGGATGAAATGAGTATAAAACAACATGTCCACTGGACTGGCACTCGACATCAGGGGTATATTGATTTTGGGTTAGGTAGTAAAACAGAGGAAATGGACAACTTACCTTATGCAAAAGATGCATTTGTTATAATAATTGTTGGCATGAACACTAGCTGGAAGGTACCAATTGCCTATTACCTGATCAATGGAATTACTGCCGAGGAAAAAGCTAATATCATTCTTAATTGTCTTCGAGAACTTGACACTACTGGGATTATTATCAAGACATTAACTTTCGATGGTGCTGCCAATAATCTTTCGATGGCGTCTGAATTAGGAGCAAATTTGCAATACTCAGAGTTAAAACCATTTTTTTTTACATCCATCTACAAATGACAAAGTTCATATAGTACTTGATCCATGTCATATGGTAAAGTTGTTAAGGAATTGCCTTGGAGACTGGAAAATACTATATGATGTGAATGGAGAAACAATTAAATGGAGTTACTTTAAAAATCTTGTTAATCTTCAAAATGGAAGTGGTCTACATGCTGCTACAAAATTAAGAAATCGTCATATATTTTATTTTAAAGAAAAAATGAAAGTTAGACTTGCTGTGCAAACATTTAGTACTAGTGTTGCTAACGCAATTTCATTTTGTCAAAATGATTTGAAGCTAGACAATTTTCAAGATGCTGACTCTACAATTGAATTCTGTCTATGGATAAATAACATTTTTGATATACTCAATACTAGAAACTTTTTGAGTAAGAGTAAATATAATAAAGCAATTAATAAAAGGACAAGAACTGAAACTTATCAATACATTGAAGAATCAATTGAGTACTTAGCTGCAATTTAATGTAATGAAAAATTACCAAAATGTGGCCGACGGTCTATATTAAATTCTGAAAGAAAAACTGGGTTCTTGGGACTTACCAGTCTAAAAAATTTAATTTTGGAGCTAATTGATACAGAATATCTTAGTTTCATTTTAACATATAATATCAGTCAGGACCATATAGAGATGCTGTTTTCAGCTATTCGGGCAAAGGGAGGATTTAACAATAACCCAACCGTCTCCCAATTTGAAGCAGCTTATAAATCTATTATTGTACATTCAGAAATTAAATCATCATCCAATGCTAACTGTATGGCTTTAGATGATACTACAATACTTAGAGTATCTAGTAGCCAATCCAAAGTCAGGGATACCCAATCAGAATTATTGGATTTATTGTGTGCTGCTGGAACAGAAAACTTAGAAAATGAAGATGTATTGTCTGTTTATCAGCATAGCAACTTTATTAATGATGTAGTAGCTTATATTGCTGGTTTTTTCGTTCGCAAAATAAAAAAAAGTATTTTATGTGATACATGCGCTGCAGAGATAGAAGTTGGATCATCAGAATCTAAACTTTTAGATCGTAAGAATCGTGGTGGATTAGTCAAGGCAAGCCATGATGTTATTAAAATTTGCAATATTGCTGAGCGCACCATTAGAAATTTTCAAGCAATTGATAAAAGTAATGTTATAAATAAATTAACATTAGTAGCCATGAAAAATATAAATATGAACAAATATTTTACAAATCTTTCATTACATATACTTGATCAAGAACCATTGAATAATCATCTTCTTCAACTCATCAAAATTATTTTAAATATTTACTGTAAATTACGTTTGCATCATATTAATTCTAGTACAAATGACATTGATCAAAAAATACGAAATCATTATACAAAGTTAATTTTATTTAAACATCAATAAACATTATATGTAATATTTAAAGTTAATTTAATTAAGCATCTCCTTGTCTCATTAAGTTTGTTATACCTAATATTTTTATATTATTTTTTAAACAAAAAAGTAACCTGATCTTTTTATATTTCTAACTTAATTATGTAAAACAGAATATTTTCCTTTGTAATATTATGGTAATAAATAATATTGAGTGAGGTATCTCTAAATAAAACTGTTTTATTTATTTTTTTTTTTTTATTAAGAACGAAAAATGTAAAGTAAAGAACAGTTTTCTACATCTAAAATCAAATGTTCAGTCATTTAATAAGTCAAAAGTCAAAAAAGATTTTTTTGTCTGTGTATTAAAATTTTCTACATAAAATGTATAGCTATAAAATACATTTATTCAGTGTTAAGATATTTTGGGAATGAAAGGTACAGTCGTTCACTTATTACAAATAAAATCTTAATATGAAAGACATTTATAATTTTAATGAATTTTAACGAGTTTTGATTCGTTCAAATGTATTTACCATTTTATAAATATATGTATTATTGGTTAATAATTATTATTTACAATTTATACAACATTTCACAAGAATTGTACAACATTTTAATTTTCAACTTCTATAATTTCAATGAAAAGTAAAACATACTAAGGTACATTATACAGAATGCTTAGCGATTCATAAATATAAATTTAAAAAAAATTAGAAAACCGTACAATTAACACATTCATTTTCCTTAAGATCGTGAACCAATTCCTTTTCTATGCTCATTTTTATATCAAGTAAAATTGCACGCGCATTATTTTTCTTCCATGAAAAAACCTCACATTGTCTGTCTCTCTCACACATATGTTGGCTTCAACGTATTACACATAAAAGAGCTATCATTCCTGGTCTATGCTATTATATGTCTATGATTAAAATCGTAATTTAATTTATCATTTCTAATAAAATATGCGGTGATAGTGCAGTTTTTCCCCCGTGATAAGAATGAAAAAAAAAAAGAAAAAAAAAATACAACCCAGGTATACCAACTTCAAAATATAAAAATCTTATTTTATTAAAATGATTAAAAACTAGATAAATGTCACGGGCGTACATACGTAT
>JAIPRM010012750.1:0-11903 GCA_025469315.1 Stegophylla sp. TES_Ste_2020 | reverse complement strand
CAATAAAACTACCCGTTTTGGTGAAATTTCAACCCTCTTGAGGGGCGTGAAGGAATTGAATTATAATTTCCATATTACACTAAAACAATTACCTTACACGATTAAATAAATCTAGGGGGTAAAAATTAAAAAAAAAATATTGTACTTTTATTTGTTTTTTCTATAAATAAGAACAACCCCAATATATATGTGTATATGTTTTAATTAATCGTTTCGATTCAAACGAAATTATGCAATTTATGAAATACGTAACTTAGAGATAATATCTACTCAAATTCTCTTGTGTACACACACCCACGTAAAAGTAAAAAATTCGTCTCCCACCGGACAAAGTGGGGGGGGGGCTGATGAAATTTTTTGAAAATTCGCCAAAAATAGAATTTAGATTTGCAGATTCTAAAAACCAATTTGCAATTATTTGCAATTAATTTGCTAAATATTGGCGTAGGTTTGGGGTGAATCGGACAAAGTGGGGGGGGGCTACGCGATAAATAGCCCCACCATTCTTAAATTTTATGTTGTTGCCCAGTATGCAATTTGCGATTATTTTCAATTAATTTACAAAATATTGGCGGTGTTTCGGGGTGTATCGGACAAAGCGGGTGGGCTAATTTCATGGTCATATCTTCCACCGGTGTTGTAGAATACTATGCGTGTGTGGTGGATTCGACGATTAGCGAAAAATGAAAAAAAAAATGCGTTTCGCGATTATTTCGACTGGCCAAATTTCGTTTTTCAAACACCGCGTACCGCCCCCGCCGCCGTCGAGTATATTTCGGACCGTTGCGCTGCGCTATAATATTATAAATATCGTAACACAAAAAATAACGCCGCGCCCACTCAAGCAGGTGGATTTAATAAAATAATATATTATTATCACGCCGCCAGGCATAACGTATACGCGTACTCGGGGGGCCGCAGCTTGTGCATACGTACCGCGCACGTGAATACGTGTACACTTACGGCGTACACACACGCGCATACACGTGTATTATGTATACGGGCAATATCCGCATGCGGCGCCTATACAAATAAGCTCGAGATAAAATAAACCAACGGATAAAAACATGCGCTTCCACGGCGGCGGGGCGGTTATCGTAAATCATCGTAATAAAAATAATATATATTATGATGCGCTCGCCAGGCACGCACTCACACACACACACACACACAAAGGCTTTTTCCAAAAAAAAAAAAAAAAAAACCCAAAAACCCGTTGGATTTAATGTGAGGTTGTGTTAGTGGGAGGTGTTTTATCGTGTTTTTTGAGAAGAAAACCAGAATTTTTCTTAAATTCACCCTTACGAATTTATAATTTTTTTTTTTTTTTCGTTTTTCGACTACACTGTTTTTCATCTTTTCAATAATATAATAATGAGCTTTTGATATTATACAACCATGCATTTGATCAAGCTTAATCTTTTAATGCCTTCATGATTACGAATTCTTGGTGTTGAATTTTTTTTTTTTTTATTGAAGATCTAAATACTTCGGAAAAAAAAAATAAGGTAAAAATATCTAAAACACACCTCACACCAAAAAAAAAAAAAAATTAAAAAATTAAAAGTGGATTCTACCAATGATTAAGCCGAGTTTTTTCAATGGATTTTTTTTTAAATTAATTAGTGGGTTAAACCCGGTAAAGCAGCCCAGGTTTTTTCAATGGGTTTTTAAAAATTTGAATGGGTTTAACTCAAAAAAGCAGTGTGGGGGTGATGGGGGTGAGGTGCGATCGTGATACTAAATTTCAAAAAAATAAATACATTTTAAGCGTGCAAGTTGAAAATAAAGTGTGCCTCGGAATGTCACTATTTTTATAGAAACCCAAACATTATAATAACTGTGCCGGGAATTTGAAAAATCAATTTTCGGAATGACGTATTCTTGTGAATCGCTTTATTCGACACTTCAAATAATCAAATCCAAATAACATTCAAATTTGACTAAACATTATCTTCAACGATAACACGAAATCAATGTAACCCGGTTTTGAAAAGCTCGTGAAAATAAAAGATAATAATGATAAAAATACATCAACTTGAAAAATAATACAAAACAATTACAATTTTAACTGCAAATTTCGATTGTTTTTGTAAAAATGATATTTAATACAATAGTATAAAAATCGTACTGTTGCTCAATTTGGAAAAAATACTTTTACCATGGAGGCAAGCTTTGGTCTGTTAAAATTTAGGTCATGAATATTTCATATTTCCAGTATAGTATAAACTCGTAGATAAAATGTCCAGCTGTAGAGCAAAGGCGATATTTTTCGAAAGTGAGGCAACAATAAATAGTATACAGACTTCGTGAATACTGAAATAAATATATTTTTAATATGTTAAAAAGTTATCTAAAGTATAATTAATATTATTTATAAATTATCATATAAAAATATATATTTATATACAATATATATTATAAATTAATTTCTAACAGCACGGGGAATCGAAATATTCATATTTTTTTGGTGACAAACCTACCACATTATCAAAGTACCGAATATGCGTATTATATTTCTACAGATAAAACGAAAACTAATGATAACGGGTAATCTTTATTTTTCATTTAAAACATAAATTAAAAATTAATTAGACTAATGGAAATGATTAACCTATGAATAAATGGAACGTCGCATGGGAATTTATAATTTTTGACTTTAATATTAGTCAGAAATTATATCGTATCTGATCGAATTTTTGATCGGTACCCGCGACTGGTCGTTACTCTTAAAACAGCGTTTATTAATCAATATGTTTGCATTGATACTGGAGTAATAAACTGTTTAAAAAAAAAGAGATATTTGAAATATTTATTCATAATATTTTAAAAAGTGTTATAGTAAAAGACATTTCGATATGAACATTTTCAAACGTAACAAAAAGACCTTAAACTTCAAATTTTTTTTATTTCTCACAACAAATCTTTTTCTTTTCTTTTTTTTTTTTTTTTTTGTACTCTAAGGAAATGTCTTAAAAATTTTCTTTAGTTCATAATCCTAACCCTTAGCAGAAATGTATTATTATAATAATCTGAATAAGTCTTTGCGGTTATACTTGAATACAAAAAATATATACACATTAAGAGTTTTGACCGATTTATATATAATAATAGTAACTTGCAAAAAGATTGTATTGGAGTGCGTACAATAGTGCATAAAAGATGACTTGGACAGAAAAACATTTCTAAAACCAAAAACGAGGTTTTGACAATTTTTAAAACTTGAAAAAAAAAAAATCTTACAACGTACAAAAAGATTACTGAAAACTCGTTTTTCAAATGCAAATCTACAGATAGCGAAAAAATATAATTAACGATTATACGTACTCGTTAAACGTTTCTTACTGAAGTACTTATGAATTATGACTCCGTTTGTTCAATATTTCGGCAAAATAAAAATTATACAAAATTACAAATTGAATTTATTTTTATGTGTAAGCAATCAGCTTAAGCACAGAAGGGGTGTAAGTTTCCTCCTTGCCTTACATTCGCTACGCTAATGTGTCCATCCTTAATTGTTATTTTATAAAATTGGAGCCAATATTTAGTCACTAAGTCCTCTATTAAGGATTTTCACTATTTAGACTACTTAGAGGCTACAATTTTTGTTGAGAAATGTAAAAGTCTTTATTCAGAGATGATTCACTATATTATTATGTATAATACGTATATTTTTGTAAAACACTTAACTATTGATTAATAATCTATATCACAGAATCTCATAAAAATTCAAAATAAATGTAACATCACGAATAGAAATGTAACTAATATGAATCGAAGATTTGCACATAAAAGAGCGTCGCTTAAGTCTATAAGAAGACAAAATATGATAAAGCATTACGTTCCGAATCTATTATTGATTAAGTTTCATTGTTCAACAGTTCTTCTCTACCGTTTTAGTTGAAATCTCAAATTTCCTTTAAAATATTATGTAATCGAGTTAATTCAAGAATATATAGATAAGTGTGTAGCAATTTTGAGAATATTTTTTCACAAAAACTCTCAAAGTTCGTTTCTAACACGTATTGTGTTGACCTTACACTAGTAGTGTCTGGAGCGTACGATAAACCGAGTAAAGAATAATACAAACCTTTTGCTATTAATGGAAAAAATATTTCTTACCTACTGTCGAAATTATATTTTCTGCCTTGCTTAAAGTGTGGTGTCCAAATAAAAAAGTTGAAATGTTTGGAAGTCGAAATGAATGAAAATGATCATTTTTTCACGTGCCGACGCATTGATAATGTGAGCATAATAATTTACGACGTCGCCTAATTATAATAATTACCTAGTCTAACGATATCAGGTAGTCCGCTTTTTTTATTTTTATTTTTATCATAATTCAGTAGAATGTTATCGACTCGTCACTGCTCACGCGATATTATGGCGACTCCCGAAAATAGTATTAACGAGAAAAAAATATGATGTTTAAACTATAAAAAAATTATTTTAATGACAGTAGATGTACATTTTATGTGGTTTATAATGAAAATGTATATTTTGTTTCTCGATACAGGTTTTTTTTTTTCACAATACAATTTTCAATTACAACTATAATTTAACGTTATTTTATTTAATAATTAATCTAAATTTTAATAATTACTATAATATTCATGAATAGGTTAGATTAGGTTACTAATGTGCTATTGGTATATAATTAATGTTATAATAATTAAAGAAAAACAGAATCGTGAAGATTCTCATAATCATTATCTTAACACTGTAATGTTCATTGTATTCATTCTTAGATTCTTAGTTTTGTCTTTCTGTGCCTTTGACTCTGACGATAGATTTAATACACTGTCTCCGTTATAGTAGCAGTTTAGATTAAAATTTAAAGGAGAGGGGATTTAAAATTTCAAACCTCTCCCATTTTAAAATAAAATTCTTTATAATTTAAATACATATAAAAAAAGAAAAAACTCTCTTAAAACCGTCGTTGGCCTCTATGACGATGATGCAGTGTATGCCAATACTCGTATCACATTACGACATATTATTATTATTTATTATTTACATTCGTTTTTGAAGAAATCATTTCACTTTTTTATTAGATACGAGAGACGTTCTTTGATGATAGAAACGAAATAAATTAATAACAAATGTACTTCGCCCCGCACACCTACGCACTTAGTGAAACGTTTTTTAGAACGATTTGCTATTGTGTGGTACCCGATCGCGGCCGAAGAGGGATGAACAATGGCGCAACCAGGGGGGGGAGTATGTTTTGAGTATCTGGACACCCCCCTTGAACCATATATTTATTGAAATTTTATAAAAACTCAAAACATGCTTTAGAATATTTATGTTGTCGAATATGTGACGCTGAATTTTTATTTATCTACTAGATATACGAATAATGTTAAAGAAAATCTTAACTCAAAAAAATGGTACTTAGATTTTGTTACTTGAAATTTCAATCTAATGAATTCTTAGATAAATAGTGTCCATATTGATTATAATTTTATATATTTAAATAGTTATAATAGAAATTTATAGGAGGTGGACACAGTCCTTGAAAAAATTCTAGTTGCACCCCACTGGGGATGAACGAACACGTGTATTTCGTAAAAACAAAAAAAATGCGTATAGTAGGAGAGAGCTGACGGTAGTTGAGGGGAAACTAAGGTTTTTCAGGGGGAAATCTAAACGAATCACAAACGGATTAACAGGAGAGACACGTATACGTTAATACGCCGTGTACACGCACACACACACACACACACGCACAATAATGAATGTATATAATATCGTTATATATATGGTGCAATGTTGTACCTGTGTGTGTGTGTGTGTGTGTGTTTATACAGTCGCGCGACCACGTATGTCGGGCGGTAGGGGAGGGCAAACGGTATTTGTCTCCGACGCGGCTGCCGCAAACACTATTGTTTTCCGAATAATTGACATTTTACACTTACCAAGCGGACGTGATCTCCGTTGGTATAGGAATTCCCGAGGAGAGACCCGCGAGTAGGCGGGCGACGGCGTCAACCCGCGGGATAAAACGACGATATAATATTAACGGTGTTTGTGCACACGTCCAAAGCGTTTCCGTTCGGGAAACCCAGCCGGAAATCACGCGGCGGCGGCTTTTCTACACCGTTTATACGCGTTGCACTCGTGTCGGTGAGACCGGGCGAAAACTTTGTTTTCCCCCCCCCCCACACAACATCCGGCGGCGGCGGCGGCGTGAGGAGAAAAAAACGCGAGGCAAAACGAGAAAATACCCGAGCCGACGGGATTCGTCAGAACACGCCATAGGAGAGCCCTTTTTACTCGGCAATTTCTTTTTTTTTCTTTTTTTTTTTTTATCTCGACCGTTGACGTTTTCATTCGAACTTTTCGCGCCGTATATTACGCGTACGGCGCACGTGCGTTTTGTTTTTTGTTTTTTATTTTCATTTGCAAGCGATCGGAGGGGGGGAGGTGCAAACGCGATCATTTCCGGTCGTTTTCAAATGTATTTTTTATAATATATTATGTATGGCTGGCCGGCGAATAATGGCCGAGTTGGCCGCCGTCCAGGTAGAGTCATCCCCCAGGTTCTTTATAGACGCGCGTCTAATAGTTGATGGCGCGTTTTGCGATTAAGATTTTTACGAGTGCCCCCTTTCATGTTGTTTTCCCGCGAGTAAGTACACTAAATGGTGGACGGCGTCATGTGATTTTTTGGGTAAGCCGCCGACGATGACGGGTTTTCACCCCGTAGAGTTTGGGTCCGGGGGGAAGACACCACTGGGTCCCAAAAACTTTTCCAGCTATGCAGGAGTCCGAATCGCACTGATTAACCCAGACGTTTGGCAGCCATCGAAATTTTGATAGTAGAGATCGATTTAAATATACATACTTTGTTTTTACTGAATTAAATTATTAATCGTTGTAAAATCAATTATTGTAATCCAATTTTTATTAAAAAAAAAAAAAAAATCACAGCAAAATGTCGTCTATTTTGTTTAAGCGCCAACAACGTTGTCGGTGAAAACTTGTTTTCTCGGAAATCATTCCAGTAAAATAGACAAATGCTTTGCAAAAGTAATGTGTACATTTTCTGACGTTGCATTAGATTATATCTTCCTCTTTAATTTTATTATTGTAATATTGCATCAACACCAAAAGTTTTGACTTAACATTATGGTTTCAACGAAAGTGTTTTTTTTTTTAAAAAAAAGCCATGAGTTGTACAAAAATTAAGTCGAACGCGTGAAATAGAATTTTCATTTTTATCAATCCTGTTCATTCCCAATGGACTGTACTAGGGAGAACAAAATGTATACAGGCAAATTAACGATTTTCATTTTCTGCTAAATATCATCGAGAGCCAAAATAAAAACATTGTAATTTGATTTAACAAAAGCAGCCATTGAATGACTGGGGAATCTGAAAAAAATTACTGAAGAAATTTTTTTATTACTCTTAACATTTATTTATTTCACTCTGAATTATCTGAGAAATGAACACAAAAAAAAAAAAAAATTAATTTTTTTCGTGACGAACAAATTGTACTATACATATTCCAGGGCTCGGGGTAAAATAAACAATAAGGGTACAAAAATTAATAATATTCCCACTTGTTTTTACTTCTTCTGCACAACATTACTTGGGACACAAATATCACTTAAGTACACAAATTTTCTACTCCAATAAAGTTCTCCAGGAATGGATTTCGCCTGTTACACTGTCACTCTAAAACGTAAAATTTTTTATATTTCTCTCGTCTGTGTCACGTGCAATATCAAAACGACTCTATATAGTATAAATACGCTATACGCCGCGACACTGACTAACGGCGAGCACCATTAATTATCGTGTGCTTTATTGACTTGTATAATTGACTGTATCCATCTTCTTTATTATTATTACCCGTTCGTTGTACACGACACAAAGTTTCAATTTATTTCCGTGTAGGTACATCAAAGCAATAAATTGAAATTCGCTTTAAATTATATTTTTTAGTGTACATACGATACAATACGGAAAAATATTATCAACTTCTCTTGTTTGCAAAATACGAACTGTTTGATTAAGAAAATATGTACAAAATGCATACATATATATATATATATACAAACACACACATATGTGTATTTATGAATTTATTCATTCGATTCGATTTGAATAGAGGTCACGAAGTACGGTTTTTCGAAATATATAATCGTTTAATGCATATAAGTATTACGTTTAAATCTCGAAAAAGTAAGGTAAAAAGTATTTTCTCTTTTTTTTATTTTCTTTTAAAGGGAAATATAATTTGAAATGCAAATTTAATACCCGACGGAGTAGGTAGGTAATATACGTAAGAGAGTTTAACTTTATCGAAATTCACTTACGACAATTTGACAACATTACGACCGGAGTAGATGTAGGAACTTCGACGTACTTTGTTCCGTTGCGCTGCCAATTTATATATATATATAATATACTCAAAGCACAGTGCGTCTTGTACTTTCTTCAACTGTACTACAGGAGGGATTTGATAATGATAATGTTTCAAAAAGTGTAAAAAAAAAAAAATAATATTTAGGTACACTTATTGTCGTGCTTAACAATGGCATATACTATTGGTTACTATTCGAAAGTCGACGAGGAAAAGAAAAATTAAAATAGAAAAAAACAATATTTTGCGATTTTACCGAGGTCTCATTTTTATCAAGTTAAAATGCCCAAATGGGAACCAATTCTGACTGTATTTTATGATTAAAACTATTAGAATTACATATGCCTTACTATAGAACACGAATAATTGACAAGGAGGAAAATATAAAAATATGCATTCGTTGAACAAAATTCGAGAAAATTTTTTATTTTAAAACTGTACTCAATGATTAATAAATATATATATATATATATATATATATATATACGTATATATTTTTAATTATACTTCATAGTCATTAATTTGTTATGTGTGTATACGTCACTTAGTAACATATTTAAGTATTTCAAAGAATAATATAATACGGTGTACAAGTGTGAAATATTACATATCATTTGTCTACATCATTGGTCCAACCCGTGGCCATACGTATACGTAAATGAAGCATTCATATGGAATACGCTTAGAGTGACCAATTGAAAAGAATGAAATTATCGTATTAAAATATTGTATCCTTTGCTCAATTGTATCACTGATAAGGAACTGTTATCATACTTTAAAACTTTTAAATTAATGTAAATGTAATTTAATTATACATTGCTGATAATATAAAAATTTGAAGTGGTACAAACCAAATAAGAAAAATAATTTTATTTTTCTCAAAACGATTACTCTTAGCTTATTCCATTTGATTGCTTCAATTCACAACACACACAGCAGTATACGGTATGGCCACTCTATATTATATTTTTTACTCTACTCGATGTTTTCGTGTTTTGTACGGGGGTACGGGGGGGGGGGCAATTAAATTTTCTGAATTCGGATTTACGTGTAGGGACCGAAGGTTTACGCGTATTTAAGGCGACACCGTAGATCTCTCTAACCTAATCGCGGCCGCCCGTTAAGCGTGTCGGTAGAAAAAAAAAACGGAAAATAAGCGAAAAAGAAAGAGGGGGAAAAAAACGACGACGTCAAGTGCGTATATTTATGACCGTAATATGATAATATCGGACGCGTGATCGGGCGAGCGGAGAACTCTGCTGTCAGTGGCAGCAGCAACAACAGCAGCAGCAGCAGCAGCAGCAGCAGCAGCGAGCGCAGTGACGACGACAGCCAGTGGCTGCGTAAAAGTTTTTCCCCGACCGAGTGCGAACTCGTTTTATGTATAATATATAATATAGGAATCTATTATATGTATATTATTATACTTATCCGTCGCCAGTACCGCTGCGGCACGACGACGCACCGCGCGCGTAAATTGATTCGGCGAAACGAGTGTATAAAATACCGTGCGATGGCGGCGTGGCACGGGGAGGAAAGGGGAGGTAACGACGAGATCGTAATTTATGGTGGACTGGCACGCGATCGGGCCAAAAGCTATATACGCTTCGACACGGCAGCGACTGTGTGGCGGTTGACATGGCCAAACGAACAATTTGCGAAACCCACAGCCCCTCCTAGGACCGAGATGGCGGGTGGTGGTGGTGGTGGTGGTGGTGAAGTAATTTGAGCTCAAATCTTGAAGTCGCAACAGCCGCGATTAATGCCACTGCCACAAGCACTCCGTCAATGATGCTCGCGATGTCTCACTATTAGAACTGTTAGAACAATTATTATTGTCGACATCCGCCATCTAAACGAACGCATGGATAATGACATGTCAGTATATTGAACGATTGAACAAATCGGTTGCTGTAGGACGGCCTATTGCCTGTTTACTATATCAGACACTGGTACAACGCCTACAACAGCGGTTACATTTGTTTTGTAATGTAATGTTTTTAAAGTAATGTTCGACCAGGTGTAAACGGACGGACGGATTCTTTTAGTTGTTAATTGATTTGATGTAGATCGACCTAGGTTACGAGTATGACTGAATTTGGAATGGTTGTTGTTTTGGTACATATTTTGTTCTTTTATTTTTTTGTGAATTGAGCGAGAGTGGGGGGGAGACGTGCCGATTGTAAGATTGTTTGGTTTGAGACAAATCTTGGGTAGTTGGATAGTGTTGTTCGCAGTGTTCGATTTCGGATGATTTCGAGTTAGTTCCAGTTGGTCTTTGCGAGTCGAGTAAAACGAGAATTTCCAAAAGCCATCACTCAAAAGCAGCACTATGTAGGACCGAATTCTGATACGAAAAGTTGCTGGTCGCAAAAATTTTGGACGGATATTTCTACGCGAAAACGTGAACAAAAAAAATAAAGTACAAAAGCCTCCCGTTTCGCTCCACTCAGAATGTGAAATTATGAAAACCGGTATTTCGTCCAACAGTTAGAGGACACGTATGTGCGGCGTGGGTGATATACCACCATTTAGGCCGCCCCCGCAGCCGAATGTCATTATTATTATCATAATTATAATTATTATATTATCAGCATAATATATACGATATACCCACGCCCGGCACAAATGAACGCATTAACCCCCCGGCCACCACTGATCCCCCCCGTCCGCTCTTGAAAATCGTATTGCCTTCCCTCCGCGCGCCACAACACAGTCGTCGTGTCGTTGTTACCACCACCACCGTCTCCCCCCCCCCAGCCACCTGAACTCTGCGAGCGCGCGGGTAGTTTTCGCCGTCGTCGTCGTCAAATAACGAGCTCTAAATATCGTGTCGCGAGTGTGTGCGTGCGTTAGTGTGGTACGCGTGTGCGTGTGTATTCCGACGGGGACGGGCAAGGGGGGTAAGGGGCGGAATGAGTTGTTTCGAAAGTCCCCCCCTCCCACCCGAAGTCCGCGTTGCGGTGTAGTCTCTTCTCCTACCCGTTCGTTACTCACCGGCAGACCGACTCCCTTCGCTCCCTCCCGCCCCCCCACCCCCCCCCGTGAAGGTCCTCGGCTCTCTGGCGAATTTGGCGGTGGGGAGCGAGGAGAGCCCAACAGTTGGCGAAAATGATCGATTTAACTCGGCGCGCACCACGCGCAATAATTACAGTAATTATTGTTGTCCCGTCGCGCGACTGCCGCCGGCCGGCGTTTATCGTCTGCACACGCTGTCGTAGTAATATACGTTTCGCGGTCGGTTATCACTCGTACCCTCCCCTCATCCACCACAACCGAGTTCCGCGAGTCGTTGCCGCGTTCGCGTCACTCCGCAGCCGTGGTGGCGAATTCGTCCCTCGCCCTAGTCGCACGCGATACGAAAACCCGTCCGTGTAATACACGACCCCCCGTCTAATGCAGATATGCGGTGAGAGGGGAGGGTAAGAGCTAGCTAGCGCTAGCGGTGCCCAGTGGCGTATTTTCAAATTTTTCTTGGGGGGGGGATCCAAAATTTAGTTACAAAACCAAAACAATTACTGTTTTGTGC
>JAIPRM010012749.1:0-11903 GCA_025469315.1 Stegophylla sp. TES_Ste_2020 | reverse complement strand
GGTTTCAAAAATTTATTGATCGAAACTTTTGGACAAGTATTTCTATACGAAAAGTTGTACACAGAAAAAAAAAATAAACATCATTGTAAAAACACTAGCTTCTTCACTTTATTCAGAATCTAAAAAAAAAAATAAAAATATTAGGATTCAGGAGGCAATAATGATCCCGTGTAACCCTTAGTGGCAATTCTATAGTCTCGAAGCCAAATTTTATGATACTTAAAACAATAGACGGAGAAATAATGTGTAATAAATAGTGAACATAAAATAGATTTTTTCGCAAGAACGTAGTTTTATCAATGTTTCAATTTGTCTTGTAAATTAAAAAAAAAAAAGCCGGACATACTTCACAAAATGGGTATTCTTTGCTTCTCGGGTGGAACACTGTTGGTGGGCGTGTTGAATTTTGAAGAAACGATAAATAACTTCTTCAACAAAATGATTCTGAACAGAACTTCAGTTAATTTACAAGTACACAATTAATAACAATAACTGTTAGTTTTATATTGAGTATATGTATAACACTTTGTTATTTAATAACAGAATAATCCATGTCCATTTAATTATTCGTGAAATAATTAATTTTATCGAGTTCTGAATTTTAAAGTTCCAGGTATATATAATATTCAGCCACAAAAATTTTATGAAATAAAAACTTACCAAAAATGAGAAATTTTCAATTTTTTTCAAAGCTTTGTACATACCTTAAAATTCTATTAAAGAATTCAATAAAAGACACTATCAGATACAAGTATACAAAAATTAATTTTATTTACTATTTATCTTATCATCTAAACAACAAAATAGTTCATGAACTCCATGAATTTTGGATATAGTTAATCATAAAATATTTAATTTAAATAAGCATTAACAATAATAAACATTGTAATAATGATAAATGTAAAAGTGAAAATAAATTTTACTTTTTAAACAAAAATTTTAAAATAATTTAGCATCTTTAAGTAACACATAAAAATAATTTTACAAATATTTTCATTTCAGTCTTCAGTTATTTCTAAAATTATATTTCTTTTTAATTATTTATAGCACTTGTATTTAATAATACCAAAAGAGTAAGTATAATGTATTTATAACAATACAATTTTAGTACAAAAATTGTTATTTTATTAACTCAAATTTTCCTTAATACTATTAATATAAGAATACTGTTGCATATCTTTTTCTGCTTGTTGAAAACTATAATATATTTGACAGTCTAAGGAGTTACACTCTAATTCAAAGTTCCTCCCACAACATGATCGACATATCTATTTAAAAATAATAAAATTCCATTATTATTTGAATAATTCTTTTAAAAATGTAACTATGTAATTTTACTGTTCTTAAATCTTGTTGTTTTTTTATCCATTTTGACAGCAAATGATTAATTTGTACAATCAAATATTGAGGATTTTGTTGACATTGTTCACAGAAACCATGTTGTGATAATTTGTTACATAAAATACAATTTCGAGAGAAAAAATATTGAGATAATGTTTGTTTCCGATTGTTAGTAGAAGTAGTAGGAGTAATATCTGGAAAGTGCAAATAATATTTACGAGGTAATTCTGAATACCTGAAATACACAAAAAAATATTAAGATATTTAGTGATATATAATAAATAAGTATAATAGTCACCATTTGTTAATATCAACATTGAGCAATGAAAAACATCTCTGAAGAGGAGGTATTATTGCTCTAGTGATATAATATTCTGCATTAATCCGAACTGACTTATCCGAAATAAAAAATCTTGGTGATCGCACAAGTTTTATTAATGGTAAACCTTTTGAACCTGCTACAATAAGATAAGGGACTCGCTCACTTGTTCGTGGTTCAGTGCGCCTGTCTACAGCAACCCATTGCCTTAATCAATAGGTTGTGTTTAATATTATGAATATCAACAACAATAGATTTTTTTAATATTTTTATATTTACTTAGCCAATTCCAAAGCAGGTACACATGCACCAGGTCTATATCCATTACGTCCCCTATATTCTTTAGCAAAGAGAAAATCTTGTATGCTTACATTGCCTTTGAAAATTTTTTTAAATTGTTTATCAATATAATTTCTAACTGCAGCTATGTCTTTAGTTTCAAACAGAATACATAAGCTTTTCTCCAAAATCTAAAGTTTTAAAAAATTAATTGTATGAATACATGATATAATATGTTTTTATCAACAATTGAATTGAAGTACGCATTGAAATGAATTTATTTTAATATAATTATATTTTATATAAAATAAAAATACCTTTGAAACTGCAGGGCAACCATCACGACGTACCGTTTCAATACCTTTAGCTTCATATTTGGGTTTCTTTTGGTCAATATTTTCATACATGTATCCGCAATATCTTTTTTTTGTCTAAACATTTAATGATAACATTTTATAAAATGAACATTTACTACAACCAATTTGTACAAAAATATTGTAAGAAATCTCACTTGCAAAATACAAGGAAGATAAACTTTTTCAAATTTCAACTTTACAGGTATAGGATTTTCTTTAGTTACACAGTCAGCCATTTCATTACCAATTTTAAATGCATCTTCTTTAGATCGGCCTTTTAATAACACAAATATAGAATCAGTATCACCATAGACAACTTGAGCCTTCCATTTCTTTGTAGATTGAATTAAAGTTATAGCTCTTTCCAATGTTTCACGACCTTTACTAACAACACTATCACCAACCTAAATATCAAAATCAATCGTTACTCATTAATAAAAAATTTTAATAATTTTTTTTAAATACCTCAATACATGGCATTCTTCCAGAAAAATTTGCAGAAGTATATCCATATGTTACATTAGCAATTAGTTTTAAACCAAGTTGTTGGGCATTTAGTATCTTATAAAGATGCTTATTATTTTTCTGCTCTTTCATTAAATTTTTCACCTAATTGAATTTTAAATAAATAAATAAAATAATGTATTATACTAAATGAAATCTACAAAATTAATCAAAATGTTTTTATTCATACCATTATTCGAGTGTCTAATATTTCTTGCAACATGGCAGGTAAAATGCCCTTGCGAATATTTTGTTTAACGAATGCTACACCCGAAGGAGAAATTGTTATGTCATCAATTAATTTGAGTAGAGTTTCAAAAGGTACATTTAATTTAGTACAACCAAATTTAAATTCTTCCATTCTATAAACATGAATTTACAGTTAATTATATTTTATTATATTTATTATTAAGAATAAATCCTCAAAATATTTATAAGTAGGAAATATCAAAAATAAACTGGGAAAATTATTTAGGTTAATGCTATATTATTTTGACAAAAGTGCATTAAAACTTCTGTTTTAACAACTTTCAATTCTAAGTGAAATGAAGAAGCTAGTGTTTTTACAATGACGTGTCATTGACGTCTATTATTATTATTATTATTTTTTATGAACTTCTTTTGTATAAAAATACTTTTTTGAACAGCAACTTAAAGGCTTTCTTGTATACAATGTAGCCAACGTAATGACAGTAAAAAATGGCAAACAAAATAAGGTCAATCATACAAATAAAATTCCTAGAGCCTGTATCAATTGATGTTATTTTGACCTGTCAATTGACTGATGGAAAACCCTACACAATATATTAAATGAAATAATTCTTACTCTCCAAGAAGGTCAATATTGCCTAAACATGTCGAAAAGCAATAGTTATATGCTATAATAATAGACGGATATAAGCTTTGAAAATCTAACACAATGACTGGATCTGTATAAAATCTATAAAAACAGATACATATAAATATATAAATTAATCAATATTATACTACAATTAATATGGATACACAAACAATAAATATTATTACTTTGATTCTGGTTCCATGATCAATGGCAAACATTGAGGTGCATTCATTTGGGCTCTTTGCTTTATACTAGGTGAAACAGCAACATAGTTTTTATTTTTTGCTAAACGTAACATCATTGACTCTACTCTAAACTGAAAGAATAAAAAGAATAATAATAATAATAAATTATTTTTTAATAAATGTAACAAACACAATTATAAATTTATTGAAAATCAAAGGTAAAACATCTATTATTACTATTTATTATTTAACTATGAAGGAAAAATATAATATAAGAGATAAAAATTTGGCTCATGATTAAACTACATATTATTAATCCGTCTTAAAACAAGTATTCATAAAATAACAAAATTAATTCAAACATATGCTAAAAATACCATGAATACTTACTTGAGAACCTCTTGACAGTACTTCATAAAATTGTATACCAAATAATTTTGCAAGTTCACTAGTACGACCAATAATATCTAATTGTTGTAAAATATTTATAGTAGCTTCAACTCTGAATAGATAATAATCTACAGTTAACCACCTTAAAATAATTATGAAAATTAAAAATTAATTTGTTTGATTAAATAATAACACAACAAACTCTAATTTAGTCTAAAAAATATCAATTTCTAGAGGATGCAACTTATTACATTTCCTTTAAGGTAAATTTACAAGAGTTTCAACTCTAATAATATAAAAATATCATGTTATGATATCATGATAAATAATATGATGACTGTAATAATTAGATAATTCTACTTTCTATAATTTTGATCAGGAATGTAGCCAGGGGTGTTTCCAGCCTAAAATTATAGGGTATGCCCAAATTTTCCTCACAATCTCTTTTTTTTCTCTATATAGAAAAATATTTTTTTCATCACACATAACTTTTGTCAACCATTCTCAGTGGTGTATTCGTAATTCTTTTCTAGGGTATACGCTCAGCACATAAGTGTTTACTTAGGGAGATAACCCCCTCTAAAAAAAAAAAAAAATTTACCTACCCAAACTTATATTTACTTATGGTGGGGACGTGGGATATACCACCACCAGACATTTTTCCCAGGGGGGAGGGCACAATGTGTCAACAAAAGTATTTTTGGGGGATTTGGAGTGGACGCGCACTACCTTCACTCCCCGTTGGATTCGCGTCTGCTATGGAGGTCTACATTTTTAACTATTTTTAATATTATGATAAACTGATAAACAATAACTTTTTGACAGCTGATCTATTTTTAACAATAATTATAATATCTGTTTGCTCAATAACACGATATCGCAGGCACCGACTGGTGTTGTTTAAATTCTGACGTACAGTACGTAGAGGCTTGGCAGTTACCGACCATCATCGTAAATAGTATTTACTAAATACTCGAAGTCGGGGAAAATTTAATCGAATTTAATGCAGGCACGAGACTATTTTTGGATAGTGGCTAAAGTGCATAAAAATAATTCCTAATAATAATAATAAATTATATACTGTCGCATAATGTATGCCGTATGGTGATAAAACATTAGGCTTGCATATACCCTTAATGTACAAATTTTTAGCTAGCGTATACCAATGATAGACAAATTTTCTTAAAGGTATACACATAATTCCAAAAATAAAGATCCGGGTATACGGCGTATACCCTCCAATACACCACTGACCATTCTACAATCATTTATTAATGATCTTAAAGTATATATGTCTTATAAGAGTAACATTTTTACCTCAAGTTCTCAACATAACTTTTGTCAGGCAGGGTCGCGGATTTTGCTAAAATTTTAGAATGTTGTCATACATTAGAAAAGAAGTCTTAAGGTACATTTGTAGCCCTCCAGGTGCATTTCCCTTCACCAAAGGTCCAAAATAGGCCCTTTTTATCTATTTTAGATCTAATTTCAAAGAGTCATATCTTTTTTTATCATTGAACCAATTTTAATTCTGTGACTTCTATTTTCTTTTGTCCTTATGTTTAGTATTTATAAAAATAAATATTGAAACTTTAACTGTCATTAGAAATTTTTTTTGAACAGTTAAGTGAAGGAAAAATCAGTAGAAATTTAACCATTTTTAGATGGCAGCCAAAATTGCACTAATTACCTAATACGTAGGTAATTTAATATGTGTACAAGAGACTATTTTCCTTAATATTGACATTTGAATATTTCAAAAACTACTCATTCAAATTTTGATTTCAATACATCAAAATTCACAGAAATATAACCTCAATAAAATTCCGCAGTTAAAATAGGTAAAACTTTACAAGTTGCCATGGATGGCATGGAAAAAATGAGTTATGGAAAACAAAGCTTTTATAGTGACTCAAACACAAAAAATCCCAATTTTTAAATTTTCACGGCAAAAAGTGAGGGTGAATATGCTTAAAAATTCAACTAGTATATGAATATATTACATTTAAATTTTTTTTTTTGTTTTGAATTTTAAGTAAATTCAATCTCAGTGTGTTAACATAATATGAAAATCTTAACTTATTAAATATACAAATTATTATAATACAATTTCCAGACATTTTTACAGTAAATATTTCTAAATAATTGAACCTATTAAAGGTAATTATTACATACACACCTGTACAAAAACGTATTATGATTCCACCAAAATGAAAGCGTTTCATAAGAATAACAAGGTATTCTTTGATGTAATATAAGATAAACCATATTTTCAAAAGTGTAACTTTGAACAGCTAACTAAAAAAGCAAATTACTCAATACAAGTTCCAACAGCTTTTACAAAATAATAAGTGACCTCATGTCGAAGTAGTCTCCAAACATCTAAAACAATTCGTCCTTTGATTTTAAATTCTGAATTTTTGTTTTCTTCATTATAGTCTGATGATATTTCATTTTCTGTTATAATTCTAGATAATTCGTTAGTCAAATTACGTCCTAAATGATGACATCTATCTCGCAAATAACCCCATGAGTGCATTTGAATCTAACATAATAAAAGCCAAATACTCATTAAAATATTAATTATTTTATCATTACTATTCTACATAAATATGTAATAAGAAAATATTTACTTTATATCTATAAAAATTATTGTAAAATTGCACAGTAAATTTAATGTAGCTATTATGGATAAATGGTTAGACTAGAATTAATTTTTTTGTTGATACTTAAATTTAAAAATAAGCTAGAAATATCTAAACATTGTAGCTTAGCATGGTATTTTTCATGATTAAAATTTTGAAAAAATTTAAACCTAAAATTTCACATTTTCAGTTTGTATTATTTCTTTACTGGTAATTCATGTTTTCCTAATCAAAAACATTCAGTTATATAAAATTAAAGTAATTAAGGAAAATATAGTCTCAATAGTTAATTCTAATAAATAAAATTTAATTAAAATGATCTTATTTTTATTAACTTACTTCATATCCACAAATGACTTCAGGATCACAATTATTCACAAGCTGAATAAATATATTTAATAATTCACTTTCATCATTACAAAATATTACCTCTGAATTAAAATGTGAAAATCCAGTCAAATAGTTATTCATTTGACTCACCAAAATACAACCTAACATATATAAATTGTAATAATATACATATAAATATATATACCTTACAGTAGACACAATTACTTCACCTTACCTGTTTTTAATGGATTATTTTCTGACATATTGTAAATAGTATAAAACATGCCTTGTATACAATCATATTCTGGATCAGGTTGAAAATTGCTTCTACTCTGTGTGTACAACTCCATAGTCATAATAGTAAGATTATCATCCTAAAAATATGTTAATATACATCATTATTAGTAATATTTATTACACAAAACTTTAAGTAAAACATACATTTTTTGCATTTTCTGAATCAATACAAAAGTTATGGGAACTTTGACCAATATATATGCCATCTAAAATATTACTATCTGAACTGTTAGTAGTTCTTATTGAATTGAAAAATTCTGTTCTTGAATCATTACTTGATTCTGCCTGAAATATTTTCAAATGTTTTTACATATTTTACATACGTTTATAATCTATTTAAAACAAATGGTATATTATACTCTCACATTTAATGAATCCAAGAATAGAGCACTAAGTTTCTTTTTTGATTTTAAAGATTTATTCTCTTTTTTCATTGAAGTAAATGGTGAAGAAACAAACAATTTACTTTGACTAGAATTTGGTGTACTGTGATTAATTTTGTTCAATAGAATTGATTTTGAAATTGAGTCAGGAGTTAAAAGGCCTTTTCGTTTATTATTTTTTATAATCATTTTTTTATGTTTAGTTTTTGAATATCGTGTCTCTAGCCATTTGAAAGCTGTTTCATAAGATGGGGGTTTTATCAATGGTTCTAAAATGATATTGCTTTCGGAAGCAAAAAAATTAAAATCATGACCTACAGGAAAACTTAATGACAATAGATCTCTTCTAATATTTTCTATTACACTATCATGTTTCCATTGACATTGTTTATTGAAATGAATGTTTTTAAAATTATCAATGAAATTCAAAGCATCATTAAAAGTAGGTGGTTTAAATTTTGGTGTCCACAGTTTATGTGAAGTTATTGTTTCATCATTATACGAGTACCTACTAGAAGATTCATAAATTAATGTATTATCATCATTAATTTCTAAAGAACTGTTTGAATTATAAAATAATTCAGAAGTTTGATTACTATTTGTGTCCTCTTCATTGTAATTTACAATAATTTGTCTGAAAAAAACAAAACATAAAAATTTAAAAAGTATAATAAAATGATATTAGAAATCAGTGACTAACTGGTTATTATTGGCTGAATGAAGTACATTAGTATTATCCACATCAAAGTTGGACGTAGAATTAACGTTCTCTGTAAGTGGAGAATGTTTTACCCAAGGTTGACTGCTTAAACTAGGTGTATTGTCTGAATTTTGAGATGATCTACATAATTTTATTTTAATTTATTTAAATAACAATAAAATAAAATTTTAAAAATGCCTTTAAATAAAACAGAATAAATAAATAAAAATCACTTTTCATTTAATTGCATCAAAGATTCAGACAAATCTTCATTCTCAGAATTATTTTCGTCTTCAATTGAAATATCATGACAAAGAATACTATCATCATTTTTAGGGGCAATCTTTTCTTTCAATAATAAATTCATTAAATCCATGCTTTGACTATCCCCTATAATATAAAAATATAATTTAAACAGAACTAATTAGGTGGTATATGATGTAAAACAAATTACATTTTTGTATATTATGACCAGGGATTGAGACTTCTAGCATTTGTATATTTGTTTATAAAACTCTAAAAAATAGCAGAGCTATCTCATATCTTAATTGTTTTTTTAAAGAACATGTAGTGTTTACAAATTTAGTAATTAGTAAGTATTGGTACATTAAAATATTTTTAAGAAGTATACTATATAAATAAATATTTTTAGAATTTGAATTAATTAAATCACATTTTTCAAATTTTTTTAATGAGAATATTTTAGTGCGTATTTTAAGGCATATTATAGCACATACTTCATGGTTCTTTAGTGCTAGAAGTTTTGAGCTCTGATTATAACATAAATAAACATTTTAAATAACAAGCTTAAATTTAACAAATATTTACATTTATGTATTTTAACTTTGCAATTATACGATAAGTTTTGTTAAATAATATACATATTTAGTTCTTAAGAAAATATATATATAACTTACAACATGCAGCTTGAGACTGGAAAGCTTGCGATAAACTAATTACTAAATCTTCATTCACAGATAAATCTAATCCAGATGATTTATTATTTTTTGAATTTTTTTTCTATAAATAAAATAATATTGTCAAACCAAAAATAATAAAGAATTAATAATACATTTATTTTTGTTTATATATATATATAAAAAATATTTCACCATTAACAATAAAATATTTTCAAAAAGAATATTACTTTTAATCCTTCAACTTTCTTTTTGAACTTAGTTCCAAATGTGATTTCTGTATTTGATGGTAGAATAGTTTTTCTTTCTCCACTAAATACTTCAAGACCTTTTCTTGTTACATTTAAATCTGTAGACAATTTATTTATTTGTTCCCTAATATTCACTAAACCAGAATTTTCCAATTTTCCTATAAAATAATAAATTCAATCAATTATAGATTATACTAATTTAACTTAAAAAAAAAATATATTACAACCATTTATAAACATAGGATTTAAGATGTTTTTAGCTTGTACGTCCATTTCAATAGTACATCGACTAGTTTTTAAAAACCTAAAAATAAAACAAATATTTAAATAAGTCATGCTACAAACAATGAAACAAATATAGAAAATGAAATATAATTAAAATTATAATATCAAAATAAAAATAAAATTCTTAATTTTTTCTAACATTTTTATTGTTCTGTCATAATCACTGAGGGTCAAAACATAAAAATTTGAATTTACAAAATAATTTAAGCAACTCATACAAAATTTTAATTGCAGTAAAAATAAATATAGAAAGGTATGAGAAATAAAATTAAATAATCCTAACCAGAATACAATTTAAAATAAAATTTAACTAATTGTTAATCTTTGACAGTAAAAATATTTATATTTATATGACAAAATAAAATAAGTATACACTTATATAGCAGGAATGAGCAAACTTTTTTAACACTAAATAAAATAAATAATTAAAATATACATCAATAGAATGCTGCAATTATTGAATTATAAGATAATGGCCAACAATACTTATTTAATTTACAACACAAAAATCATGGTTTGAAGAAAGCAATATTGGGAAAAAATTAGAATGCTTTCCATAGTTTCAAAGGTTTAAGACAAAATATTTGGAGTTGGGGGGGTCTAAAATATTTATTTATTAATTTATAAATTACATTAGCCTGAAGCAATTAAAAAAAAAAAAACTGTAATGGGGGCTATGAATGGTTTTAAGAGGCTAAGCCCTCCTAAGCCCCCACATAGTTATGCCTATGATTCCTGATATTATAGTTTTACATAGCATAATATAATTTGTAATATAGAATGCAAAAAATCATTTTATTAATGAAATGATGTAACTCACCCTTTTTCATGAGAATTTCTATATTTAACAGCAGATAGCTTTATATAATTCATTCCATGGAGATTATAATCTATCATAAACTGTAAATGAAAAGGAATATGTGCTTCAAAAGGTTGAAATACTGTGTTACACACTGCTCCATTCTAAAAATAAGTATAATATTATAACGAAAAATAACACAAAGACACTTTAATATTACTTCTTGATATAAAAAGTAATTAGGTAAGTGCTAAGTGGGTAAATTTATAAATTATCAGGATTTATTTACTTGCAATAAATCAACTGCAACTTTAGCTGAATATGGATTGTAAAAATGTATTTTTAAAAATTTAGAATTTTCACTATGATAACCATAAAATGATCTGAAATATTAATTATCATTAAAATACATAAGTATACACATAATTATTTTTTATTGAGCTTACTTTCCAGACACAATAATAATGTTATGAATATACTTTGATTTTGAATTTGTAGACCCAATAGCAAGACATAAAGCTTTATCAAGACTATTTGCTAAATTATACAACACTTCTTGGTTTTTGGTTTCATGCATTTCTTCTAGCGGAATAAATATATATGGATATATACCGTGAATATGAAGACAGGATTTTTCGCCTAATAATTAAAAATAATGTATTAAGTAGGTATGTTAAGTATATTATATCTCTTAATAATTAAGAGAGAATAAAAATTAATAATTAAGTTGATTGGTAGGATTGCCAAAAGATATATCTAAATTGTTATATTATGTGTGTGAAAGATAGAAACTAAAAATTTTCACTTCTAACCCTTTTTACAGAGACTTGCTCTTTTATACATTCACCGTGATATTAATTTAGGCGTCACCAAAGTCATTGACAAGTTTTCAAAATCTAAAAGTAAATTTATAACATTTTTTTGTATGTTTTAGATTCTGAACAAAGTGAAGAAGCTAGTGTTTTTACAATGATGTTTATTATTATTATTTTTTTTTTCTTTTTTTTTTTCTGTTAACACTTTTTCGTATAGAAATACTTGTCCAAAAGTTTCGATCAATAACTTTTTGAAACCGGATTCG
>JAIPRM010012748.1:0-11904 GCA_025469315.1 Stegophylla sp. TES_Ste_2020 | reverse complement strand
ATGTAACATTGTAATGCATACCATTATGCGTTTTATTTATTAAACAAAATCTTAGTATATATAATATATTTTAATAATTTATAAATATGTATTTTTGGAAACAATTTAAAATTTTGAAAATTAGATAGGGAATATTATATAAGAAAAGAAAAAAAAAGTAGATTGGAAAAAATGGACAGGTAAAATGTCTACAATCTCAAAAAAATGGCTAATTTGAATATTTTCTAAATGTTTATACAATATTGATGTACGAAATTTAGTATAAAATTAAAATATATATATATATATAAATTAACTATATTACTTGTACTTATTGGTTTGTTGTGTGTAATACCGTAGTATTAATTTTCAAAATAAAAAGTTAAAAACAATATTAATGGAACAACAAAGTCGTTGCATATTTTGTCAAATTATGCAGATGACGACGGATTATCATCATATCGTTGCTCCCCCCCATGTATATAACGTGGAAAGTGGAAAGGAGACTCGCGGGTATTTTATTTATTTTTTTTTTTTGTCGTTCTACTTATTATTACGTATTAACGTCGGCGGACGATTTGTCCACCGAAAACACTCTGACGGAAATAAACCACCACCCCCCCCCCCGCCCCCCATTTCGACCGTAAATACCGTCAACGCGCATAATAGCAGCTGTCTGCAACCGAGGTGAGGTCGCGTATAATGATAACGATGTCAGTGTATACGAATGTTTTTTGTTTTCTGTCGAATTTCGCGTTAACGGGAGCGACGTCGCCGTCGTGTTCCGCCGCGACCATTTGGAGGAGGTATCATTGCTGCGTATTCGGAGGATGTCCGGCAAAACAAACAATCGTCGACAATTGCACGAGTGCTGCTTTTGGGTGACGGTTTACGCGGGGCCGCGAATCGTCGTTTTCCTCGAACGCGGTGCCCGCCATATATATTATGTATTATTGTAATAATCAGAGACCGAAAATCAGCAATATCGTTTCTGCGTGTTTTTCGCATGTTAATTTTAGATTCTGAACGAAGCGAAGAACCTTATGGTTTTACAATGATGTTTATTTTTATTTTTTTCATTTTTCCGGAAACGCTTTTTTCGTACAGAAATACTTGTCCAAAAGTTTCGTTCAGTATCTCTATGGAACCGGAATCGTATAGTCACTGAATCTCTGATCAGAATGGTTTTATTGGAGAAGTGATTCGTCGTTTCTTTAAAATGCAAACTCCCGTCAAGATCATCCCACCCGAAATGCAAAGTATACTCATGGTGCAAAGTGTGTCCAGTTTTTTTTTTTTTTTATATTCTGAACGAAGTGAAGAAGCTTATGATTTTACAATGATGTTTACTAATTTTTTTCTTTTTCTTTTTTCTCTTTCTGTTCAGAATCTTTATATAGTACTATTAAAGTATATTAGTACTATTAATATACTTATATTTAAGAAATTAAATTTTCTAACAAAATTCTGCATAAATGTGTTGTAAACCTTATTATGGATAACATATATGTTTAATATATTTTGATGAATTTTTTTATGGATAAGACCTAACTAGTATATTACCTGTAAAAACTAAGAGGCCCAACTTGGTCGGAAATTGGACAGTGAGCAATTGGTGCAATTTTGAAAACATTTTGTTTTGTTTTTTTCGGGGGGAGGGCTAATACGTTTATTTGATTTATTTAGCCCCTCAAAAAGGCATTCCCTCTTATGCTATTCTTAAAAATTCTGGAGGGAGGGGAGTATGTGTAATATTAAAGGAACCATAGGCTCCTCGAGCCCCTTCTATAATGCCGCTTATGAGTGGAACCCAACTACTAGTAAATACCGTTCATTTGAAAAGTATTCTAGGACACATGTATGAAACTTACCGCATACTCCTATAGTAAGTAGTAGTATGTCGCTAGTGCGTGGCCTTTTGTACTCGTGTAACAATGTGGTGGCGTGGCCGGCGCAGAGTCAATTTAAAAAAAAAAATATTTAAATTCGTCGCGACGCTGGAACATCGTTTGCTTTCTAAAAATTCCATTGCGCCGAACACACAATGCTAAAAGTCGAAATATGTATTTGAATAATGCCGATTGGATTACCACGGTGGCGGCGTACTCGCGGAACACAAAATTAATTATAAGTAGACACGGGACGCGACGTACGACACATTCACGGCGGTGCACAATAGCCGTTGAAAAAGTACGACAGTGAAACGACGGTAATTCGCTTGATATCAGTGGTTCCCAAAACCATTTTTATTCTACACCTCCTTTTATAGATTTTCAAAAATCTCGCGTCCTTTCCCTTCTCTTTCACATATGAAAAAATTTATCACCTTTTTGGCGTACTTAACGAATAAACTATACACAATATTTGGAATGACAATTTTCTTATCGATGATAATTTTATTATTGTAAAATATAAATAACAGTGAATAATTTAATTGGAATAATCGATTAACGACGGACGATATTTCTAGTTATAAATAAATATAAAATAATATTATTAGGTATAAGTTTTGTTTAGTGGCTAACCTAACCAGAAATAGTGTAAATTCATTTGCGAAAATCGGTAAATTTCAATTTGTCTTTTTTCATTTTGTGTATTTGAGCGCATTAAATTTAATTATTTTTTAATTAAAATCTCATGATTACTATTAAAACCTACAATTCCCAAAAATTACCATTTATTTTTATTTTTTATTATTATTATCAAAAACCAAATACTAGTTGTTCTAGTTCACTCACAATTTACATTTGGAAAATTATTTATTATTTAACTACAAATTATATAATAACAAGGGAGAAAATCGGTTAAACTAACCTAAAAATATGGTTGTTGTTATATGGTTTAATTCTTGTCCTTACCTCTTGTCCCCTCCCTTCCAGTGACAGCACGGATTTATATCGATCACCTCGTGGATGTGGAGAAATGAGATATAATTTGTACACACACTCTCCACACGTGTATTATTTATTATATCCCGACGTCGTGGAAATGAAAAAAAAAAAAAAAAAAAAATACATAATGGGAAACGACGGCGGCGGCGGGTGATTGACGTAAAATTTTCGTTTTGTGTCGAAAGGCAAAAATTTACGAAGACATTTTTAATGGAATAACGTAGAATTTTGCTTTCTTTTGTCGAAAATACACTCACTGTGCCGATTTGGAACAATTATTATTATTATTGAAAAGTAACACACACACACACATAGAGGTACGTTCCGTTTCACCTCAGTACTATTAAATACTATTCGTATGTCCGCGCTCGTATATCGAAAAAAAAAATACAACGAGTCCGTTGAAAACGTTTTTTTGACAACAGAATCACGCAAACGTTTTGTGGTGGATTAGAGAAAAAATGTTTTATACTCAATCAGAAAACGCGAATCATTGCGAACGATTTTGTTTTGCGCGACGTTATCATATTATTATTATTAAATTAATTATATTATGAATTAAAAACCAACGATGAATAATAAACAATGTATGACGTAATTATATCGAATTTCGAGTTAAGAACAGTACCACGGATGTAAATTAAATTAACACTAACTATTACATTGTCTATTCGTCACATTCTCATAATTAATTTGTTTTAATTGTCTACTGAACACAAAAGGTTTAACAATACATATATCTTTATTTTCAAATCTATGTCTGCTGAATTTTAGTAGTTTTGAGAATTTTTTAGGATTTACTATTATCACTCTAGTTAAACTTAAAATAAATAAATGAAAAGTTTATTGAATCGAAAATCGAGTCATTAGAAAATAATCTTTACTTTAAAACACACAACTTTATCAATAATATCATCAAGACAATTTTCTTTTTCGATGAACTCAAAGTGCTTAAACTAGTTTTTTTATTTGTTCTATGATTTAGGTGTTAAATTTATAATAATCGAATTCCAAGGGAGGACTTTTTTGTGTATCAGAGTCAATTTCGTCTCGCGAAAACTGCCTTCGAAATGAGGTGCTGTGTTTTATTTTTTTTTTTGAAACGTTAAATAACTTGGATGACGTTTACGCTTGAATATAGAATGACCATATTTCCAAAAACTGGACGTAAAAGAAATTGAAAATTCAGCAATACCTATTTTTAAAAATATCATGATATAATCTTGACTTATTGAAGCACACAAATGGAAACAAATGTGTACCAACAGAGATTTGAATTAATCTAACCTAACCTAACCTTACCAAACGTAATTTCGAAATTTGGGCATTATTTTTAATGAAATATGTACTGCTACAATCGTGCACGAAAACACAAGAGATGACGGCTAATGTACAGCTAAACATTTTCATGGACCAATAGATATTTATTTATAATGCCTGAACGAGGGTTTTTCGAATTTTTAAAATTTATCGACATAAGTCCTAGTGTATTAGAACAAAAAAATTTTCTAAAAAGCTTCAAAAACATAAGTCAGTGAGCTGTGTTGCCTGTGTACGACGTTCATAAAATCTAAAGGTCAGTTATGAAAAGAACGTCAAAAAAATTGTGTGTTTAGTATTTGAAAACCAACAATGGGCATTGCTGAGGACAACTACGGGACCGAAAGACGACGAATTATCAAAGGGCAACAATCCTGTGCGGAAACAGGACGTGGTGTGGTCACTTGTCAGCGTATAGTACATTGATTGAAAACGAAACTCGTCGTGTCTTGGCACGGAAAAAAATAAAAATAAAAAATGGGAAATAGAGAACGAGCGTGTTCTACACCCTATGTTCGCGCGCACGCGCATGTCGTCGTCGTCGTCGAATGGGATAGTAATTTTTTCGCGTGTTACACGGAATTAGAACGCGACTTACAATTTTTATAATGTACTTACATATATACGATTTAACGACGACATTGAAAATAATAATAATATGTAATAATTTTCTTTTTTCCATGACGGGACGCGTGCGCGGGTCTTTTTAAATAATACACTCGTTGAGGTATACGAATGTTTTTTATTTTTCATATCCGGTGGAAAGCGACACGCTCGGTGTACTTGTTTACCCCATTTCAGCGATGATGGTAATAATAAAATTAATACTATTAATAACGTTAACGAGAGAGAGACACACACGAAATATATATATATTTATTTTTATTTTGTTGCAGTTGCAGCCATGCACAGTGTACAACAAATACTAATACAGTTGACATTTAGAGAGAGAGAGAGAGAGAGAGAGGAAGGAGGAAGAACTATATATACCATCATTCGTTTAGTGGTTATAGTATCTTGGTAACAAGTTGTTGGCGGCGCTATTGTTCGCGACAGTATTCGCACGGAAAAATAGGATGAGAAAGGAGGAAATATCGTTGCGGAGAGGTATGTCGTGGGCAAAAATACAATGGTGTGCGTAGGTAGTAATATAAGTTACACGATACATAATAATTGTAATTAAGAAACGCGCGAGAAAAGTGGAAAAACTTGGAATTGTGTCAAATCAAAAACGACGCAAGAATTACGGCGGTGAAAACGTACACTCGAGTATTGAAAAAAATATATATATATATAAAATCGATACATCAATAATACCCATGCGCATAGTGTATGTATATTATATTATTATATATATATATATATATTAATAATAAGACGGGAGTAGGGTTATTTTTAGGGCTAGGGACTTATAGATTTAAAAAAAAAAAAAAATTAAAAATTTGCATACATTTATGCTTAAAAAATGTACCAAATATGGTATAAAATTTACGAAATATGCACTAAAAATATGCGAAAATGCTAAAATAATCTCTTATAAAACATAAATTTCCCAAAATATTTCAAAATTGCATTGTATAATATATTATAATTTATGTATTATTAATTCTTCTTCTGTTATTTATGATTTTAAGCCGACTCGACTGGCTCGAATGAAAGCGAATTTTCTCAGAGCGTCTGATATTAAAATTTGATGGCAAATATTATAACGTCGTACACGAGAGTCGCTGCTTAAGTGTCATCGCGTCCGACACGAGTGCTGTTTGACGGGTTCACAACGAGCATGTTGTGTAAAAATTAAAAAAAAAAATGTAAAGTAGAAACGAGAAAGACGGACACATACACATTACACCACGGGTATTCTTCGCTTCTTCTCGCGTCAGATACTCTTGGTGGGTGTGTTGAATTTTTAAGAAACAATAAATCATAGGTTCTTCGATTGTACGATTCTGAACGAAGTATGTTAATAATACAAAGAACAATAATAATCATCGTTTTTAACAAACCCATCAAAAGTATCTAATCCGAGATGTGAAGAATACCCACGGTGTGTCTGGTATGTCCAACTTTCTTGTGTTGACTTTCCTCATCTTTGCTTTGCTTTATTTTACTTTACATTACTTTACACTTGACTTATCTTTGCTTGACGTTTCTTTTTATAAATAGAAAAAAAATTGACGATCAAAAAAATGTTTCCTAGCCTTTTTTTTGACAAATTTTGGGTAATTTTTTTCCAAATTTTGAGAACAAATTGAGAATTGAGAAAAACTCTCTCTCTAATGTACCGTCTAGAGGCAAATCGAGTTTCAATTAGCTGCTGGTCGAAACTTTCGGACAAGTATTTCTATAAGAAAACGTATTTATATATATATATAATAAATGAAAAAAAATAAGAAATAAACATCATTGTAAAAACATTTATAACTTCTTCGTTTCGCTCTTTGAGTCTAAAGTATAACTCGTGAGCATTTTCAATGAGCATTGAAAAAAAAAAAAAAATCCTTTTAACTATACAATAATTATAAACTCTATTAATTCGGAAATAAACTTGAAACATGTTTTAAAAATTTATATTGTTAAATATGTGACGTTGAATTTTATTTATCTACAAATAACGTTATGAATATGTCAACTACTCATAGAAAAGGCAGTTAAAAATTTGCTACGCGAAATTTATAATTATTAATGCATTCTTGTAAAGCGTTCATTAACATTGTAATAATTTTATATTTAAATAATTATTGTAGATATGTTTTATAGGTGGACATCCCCTTGAATAAATCTCAGTTACTCCTCTGAACTCTGAACTATATCGAATCAAAAGGGAATATTATTTCCCCCCGACCATTATTTTCGCTATTAATTACCCGTGTAATTAAACGATAGTCTCATGGTCCGCCTCCGCATGTGTGAGATACACACTTGTTGCTCCTCAGACAATACAATTATTGTATCTGTACGTACATAACAGCATAGTACAATAATAGTCGTAGATATGTGACACTGTTTTTTTCACGGACTGATCGTATAAACTGTTGTTGTACACACAAGTATTTACAACGGAATTCCGTTAAAATGACCTTTTTTTTTTTTTTTTTTCGTCCGGTTCACGTTAATAGTAATAATAATAATTGTAACGGACCGACTCTGCGAAATTAAAAACCGATTTTACCACAACATTAGTGAAATATTACTACGTGCTTTGTTCTTTTTATCACGTGGTGAATCGTTTGGAGAAGCGATTATTATCGTATAAATACATAAATACGTAAAAACGGTGTCCTAAAAATTGGGTTGTGACATAAGTTTTCGTTCTTTATATTCTGAACGAAGCAAAATAGTTGGTGTTTTTTTATTTTTTTACAATGACGTTTATTTTATTTTGTTTTTTTGTAATTTTTTTTTTTTTTCGTTTGGAAATTTTTGTCCATCGGTTTCGACCATCTACTTTTTGAAATTGAATTTGCGCCTCTAAACACGTCGTTTTTCGAATTTTCCTCGAAAATTTGGGAAAACTACCCCAAAATTAGACAAGAAAAACTCGGATCTATTAGTTTTGTTATCCGAACTTAATGATAATTTGTGAAATTACAAATTTTTAAAATTTTTCTGCTGTAGTCAACATTTTTTGCACTTAACTGTAAAATTGTGTTTTTCCTTTTCTTTATTTAATGGATAGAAAAATGTCAAGTGAAGTAAAGCAAAGAAAAGTATGGTAAAATAAAGTAAAGTAAATCAAAGGAAAGCTGTGTAAAGCAAAACAAATATAGGTAAAATATAGACAAGTTGGACGTACTTTATGCACCGGGGGTATTCTTCGCTTCTCGGGTGAGATACTGTTGGTGGGGGTCTGTTGAAAATAACTTTTATATAACATATATATATATATATATATATTTACAATAATTTATCTCAAAAATGTATATGTCAATTCAGACAAACGACAATGAAAGTTGGGACTCAATTCGGACAAACGGTTATAAAACTCGGGATTCAACTCGGTCATTTGGGAAATTTAATTGTATTTGTGGGACTCAGTGCGACAGTACCGTTCGCCGAATAGCGTTAATTGTTACACGAGCGCACTCCGAGATAATTGCAACTAGTGGTTGGGCGCCGGGCAAGGACGTGCCGAAGATTTTATCTGCCTGTTTTTCGTTCGAACGACGTTCCTGTTTTCTTTTTCGTCCTCGATGGCGACGAGTGGAAAAAAAAAATGCCCTTTAATTAAATACATGTATTTATGTTAAACATAACTATATACCATATAAAATAAAGTGCAAGAAATTTATACAATAATAATAATTATAGTATTTGATAATTTGTTTGATGTGAGGTTTAAAAAATGTTCAAGTAAGTAAATTTGGTGTAAACAAGGTTTACCAAATTTAAAGAGGTTTTTATTTTTTTCCCCATTCCGGTCCGGATGATAGATGTTTACTCGGGCTGGGTTCTTTTCCATCAAATTGAACCTACCCCTTTTTCACCAACACATGTTCCTATTGAATATGTAATATTATATATATATATATATATATATTATATAGTAAAATGTTCAAATGTTTAGATATTATATAATAATGCAGAAAACGATTTAGTAATAAAAATAAAATAATAATAATAATAATAAAAATTATTTTGACGCTCATAGTTTAGTTGTACCAAAAACTTCAAGCAAATCTTGGAGATGTAAATGACACTTAAAATAATACGGATACATTTTCAATTTGATTCGTATTTACACATTTAAATTTTAAATCTTACAATTACATAATGCAGTATTAATAAATAATTTGGTTGAAAATGGAAAAGGTGTATTTTGGTGGATGTACCGGTGGTAAAAAGGTAAATGTGCGTTTTGGCTAGAAAACAATAAGTAGTAAGACGTATCTCACGCGCACGCTTGAGACTTTTTTCGAAACCAGTACTTGCACCACGGCGGCGGCGCCGACGACGTACGTTTCTCGACTGATGATTACACGGTGTATACGTCTCTTATGTAATATTATTATTAATTTTGTTTTTCGTCCGACTTTGCCGCCGCCGCCGCCGCCGCGTTGCCCGAGAGTTTATGAAAATCGCTCGGCGATACGGACGATAATAAATAATTGCATATTTTCGAATGCAACCAGGTTGTTTTTCTTTCAGAACTCGAACGCCGCCTCCCGTTCTTTCTGCTTGGGGGTGGGGGGGAAAACGATTTTAGTAACTATTTTTTTTTTTTGACCTGAGCACGTTTGCACCAGCTGGTAGTAAACGCACGCACATCACCCACACAAGTGCACAAAATAACACGTTTGCGTACACACTACTATCGTGTATTGTTGCAGTATATTACGTAACAATATTATTGTGTGCGTGATGTGCGTATACCTCCGCCGCCGCCGTATATGGGGTCCGCGGACGTTGACCACCCAGGAGACACATATTATGCAGCAGGTTCGCAGCATCATCGTCACGCAATTATTATACATACTGTAGTGATTTCGGTGCTCCGGCGCAGATCGTTTATTATTATAATAAATAATATGTGTACACGTATCCGCGTAGAAATGATAATAATATTATGTTGCGCGGAGCTTTGTTGTCTCGTGATGAGAACGGCCGCCCGACCTCAAGACTTGAATTGGCCGCGTTTAATCGCTCGACGTTCACGTGTGGAATTGCTTAATATGTGTCTCGCCTGTGTTACCTAACCTGAGGTTATTGCGTTCCTCTATATTCGGTAGAAGTCTCGCTCGTTCATATCATAGATTTTCGAATTCGAACTCGATCTCCTCAGCCATCATTGAGTAAAGAATATATTATATAGAGGGGCCATACCGTGGTGTACTGTTACGTATAGTGTGAATTGAAGCACAATCAAATGGAATACGCTCTAAGAGCCAAGACCATTTCGAGAATAATAAAAAATTATTTTTCTTATTCGGTTGGTACCACTTTAAATTTTCATATTATCATAATATCGGGTATGATATACAAAAACAATAACGTTAATTTTAAAGCATAGAGTAATATAGAGAGGCCAATGTCTCAGAAAAGTGTGACGCGAAGTGTATTATATTTACAGGTTGGCCAGTTAGAGGCAACTAAATACAGCTCGGCATAATAATAGTAGAAACTGAGAACAATCTACTTCATTAGGTAATAGTAACGGATGATAATTTAATTAAGTGATGAACTATATAAACACTTCAACCATGAACATTAAAGTTTATAATAATTTATGGAACATAATAATTCATGGAAGATAAAACAAATGTACAATAATGTTCAAATGATTGAGTGGTAACACTGCATTTACAGATATTTCTCGGCTTCAGTATTTTCATATTGGCGTAATAGGTATTGGCCTTTCTATCTTACTCTATGTTTTAAAGTATGATAACAGTTCCTTATCAGTGATCCGATTGAGCAAGCGATACAATATTTCGATACGGTATTTTGATTCTTTTCAATAGGTCACTCTGAGCGTATTCCATTTCAACGCTTCATTTAGGACGTATACGCATGGCCACGGGTCGATCTCAACTCCGGGTTCAAAGTCCTCGAATGGATTGCTACGCGATCCAGAATCTCGCGGATCTTTAGTTTCCTTCTTTATCCAACGAACGTCTTGAGACGTCTTTATAATATTATGTTATTAAATGTTTGTGTGTGACTTAGGACGACACTTCGGCATTGGCTGCTTTTGCGCGAGTAACAACAGTTAACAGAATTTATATAAATATAATTTATGTATAAGAATTGTGGATAAGATATTATTTCATCTGTTTTTAGCGTATAAAATAATTCCCATATTATAAGTTAGTAATAAAATTTTGAATTTGAATTTTAGACCAAGAAATGACGTAAAACCCCTAAATAGAATGCCCTTAAAAATGATAAAAATGACTTTAAAATCAAATATTATCGAAAAATGCAAAATAAATTTGTTTTATTCTAATTGAAAAACACCTAAAACATATTTATAACGAAACGAGCATCGCACAGAAAGCTTCGAAAAACAATGCAAAGTGTATCGAAATCCCATTCCTAGTAATGATATTATTGCATCAATTTATGCCGTTTGCGCAGTAGTTCTTCGCAGTGCGAAAGTGAAATATTATTACATTCGTCTGTGCTGTTTTTATCAGGTCGAAACGTATACGTATATAATAACAATAATAATAATTGTACATTCGTTTTTCCCACGCGTGAACGGCAAATTCCTTCTTACACGCGACGGGAAACGCGTATATATATATATATATATATATATTATAGTCTAATAAAATCGCGTTTTCATTTTTTCGCCGTCGTATTCACTCTTATTTTGATTCAGCGACACTGATGCTAGTTCGCGACCTACACCGTCGGACGAAGAGAATTTTGTGTTTTTTTTTTTGAAATACCACACGAAAGTATAGAATGTAAAAATGGGATACGTAAATACTCATATACATGTCAATGACGGCTATATATGATGTTCAAGAAGGAGGGGGGAGGGCGAAAATAGAAACGGAGCCAAAAAAAATGTAATTAGAATAATTTGTATTTTGAACCATTTTTTAGTTAATATCCAGTAGTGAATCTTGGATTAATTTTGAAAAGAGGTTATTTTATCCTTTTAGGTATTTTTTTTTTTGAAAAAACTACCCAAAATTTGACAAAAACGACTCGGAAACCATCATTTTTTGATCCGAATTTTATGAAAATTTAAACATAGATAGAA
>JAIPRM010012746.1:0-11906 GCA_025469315.1 Stegophylla sp. TES_Ste_2020 | reverse complement strand
AATTGACATTGAACATAGACATTTTATCGTAAATATCGCAAGACCGTTTCGACGAATCGACGAACCGATTAGAAATCGTCATAGTGCAATCTGAGATTATAATGGTATTGTGTGGAAGCCCGAATACTCCGACTATAATAAAGTTTTAACTTGTAATATAATATTATTATACTACAAGTTGAAAATAAATTTTTATTTTATTATTTTCAAGTCGTAAATATAGTAATATGTAATAAAAAATTCAAAAAAAACTGTTTTATATAAAAATTCATCTAATTATTTTAGGTTCTTGGGGGGGGTTCTAACCCCCAAAACCCACCCCATGGATACGCCACTGCACCCATATATATATATATATATATATGCTTTTTAATTAATTGGCATGCCGTATATTTTATCAATAACAAATTTCTCGCCCCCCCCCATCCCCGGTAACGTCGAGGGGTGAACACTGCTGTAACAGATCACGTGCGTTACGCGTTTATATTAATTTATTCTGGGCACTGAATATTATACACATTATGACGCTGGTGCGAGGGTGGAATATATATATATAAATATTTATTTACGTGCAATGTGCTTCGCGGGTGTCGCGTGTACGGGGACGTGGCGATTGCGTGGCGCCCGCCAAGCTCGAGCGCGACGACGACGACGACTAGGGGGTGGCACGCCGCAGCGCAGCCGTCCAAGCATATTATACAATACGCCGCGGCATCACGTGTCCACCCGTTCACGTGGATACGTACGACCGTCGTCGCTAGGCTATATAAGACCGCCGGCGTTCTGCCGCCTCATTCAGTCGTGTGCTTGCGTTCTCCACACACACACACACACACACATTGAATAATTTTTGGCGAAAAAATAATCGAAATTTATATATTTTTACGGTGTTTTTCGATTTTTACATTTGATTCCCCGCAACGACCGTGCAGTGTGAGTTTTCACCGCCCGTTTAGAACTGTCGTAACCGATTCGCGCTCGCGTTCGTGTACATATTATCTTTCGTCCACGTCGTTCGATGCCGTGCTTTGACAACAACCAAGTCGTTCGACCGTCGCCCGCCACCGCGATGCACAACATCCAGGACTATTCGTACGTCTCATGCAGTCTGGTCATGTACCAGGATGGCGGAGGAGGAGGAGGTGGAGGTGGAGGCGGAGGCGGAGGAGGAGTTGGCGAGCAGAACGATTGCGTTTCGAAGCGGTTCGACAGCGTGGGCAACAACGGTGGCAACGATGATTTCGACGACAATGACGACGACGACGAGGACGAGGACGACGACAATTCCACCTGGTCCGAGGAGTACGCGTTGAGCTATGCGGGCAGCACGAGCGTCTCGTCCAACAGTGGCGACGGCGGATCGTCGTCGTCGTCGTCCGGCAGTGGCGGAGAAGACGGACGGTCGTCGTCGTCGTCGTCGTCGTCGTCTTCCGGAAAAGGCAACGGATCGGCTAAGAACAACAACGGCGGCGACAAGACGACCCGCGACAACGAGGGCGGCAGGAGCAAGTGGTTGAAGTCGTTGTGGACCATTATCGACCGGATGGACGGCGATCGCAACAACAACAACAACAACAAGGGACGTCGCGGCGGCGACGGCAAACGCTCGCCGCAGCCCGCCGCCGTCAAGACCATATTGCGTCCGCCCACCACGTACAAGTTCGTCATCGGCATGTCCGGGTTCCCGTCCAAGGTGCCCGTCTACCCCAAACGCATGTGAACCGCCCGCCGACCCGTTCTATCGTCGTCGTCGTACCCGCAGCTTTGGAACCCAGTCGGATCTCGCAACAGCCGTCACCTCGCCGCAGGTGGTGGTCCTCGCACAACAACAACAACAACAACCAAGTCTATCATCGTACTCCTCCTCCTCTATCTGTCCTCTATCAATCGGTATCACTTGAAAATTTCGTGACGTCATAACGGACGACGGCCGTCTACAGAAAGCGTCGTACATCACCACAGCAGCTTCATCGACACTATGAAAATAATTAACGCGTTGGTCACATCGTAGCCGCCGCCACACCACGACCGCAGCCGCCGGGCACGTCGGGACCAAATATGTCATCGTCGTTGTCTCTCCGAACACGGTACCGAGTCTATTCATTCATTACTACACGTGTAAACGACTTTTTCGAGTCATACCGATTTTTGTACCCAAAACGATAATTTTACTGTTATTATTATTATTATTATTATTTAACCGGTAGCTTCTGTAGTTCACGTAGATATACATGTTATTATAACACGTAGATGATAGTTTTATTAGTACTTCGCTATTGGTAAGTGTCAGTAACAACAACAAAAAATATTATCAAAATAAGGTTTTCACATTACATTATTAATGAGATTAATTTAACATGGATGTGTATAGAAAAAAAAAAAACTGTATTTTTCAAATTATATTTTAAAATATCAAATCTGTTAAAAATAATTTATAAACATCATTTCTAAAAGATAAAATCTTAAAATTAATTTAAAGAACATAAAAACACAAAAGCTCATTTCCCCAAGAATTTGATTTATGTAGTTACAGATTTTACCAGTAGCAGAGTATTATTATTGGTATGGATATTTAAAAGATATACATACTACTAGTAGACATTTACTACTCCTATTATTATCTATATTATTACATTATACAATGGAAACAGTTTTTGTCGACTAGGTGATAAAATTTTTCGAAATATTGATCAGCCGGTACGATAGCAATAATAATTGCTCGCGAGTGTTCGTAAGCTGATAATTACGTGTGTGAGTTTGGAAAAGTATCGGCTGACATAAAAACGAACGATTTTTGGTCTCACTGCGCAAACCATTTCCATTGTATAGTTGAATAACGTTACAATTAAAATATTAGTATAAAAAAAAAAGTTATAATTATCTATTATGTCATAAAATAGTTTTTTTTTAAGTAATAAATATTACTGAAATCAGTTTTGAACATTAAATAGATAGTAGCATGAAAGTAGGTAGATGTAGACAATATGTAAGTTTATTTATTTATGTAGTCATTTATACCAAAATTTATCCCAGTTTAGATGTGTTTTGAATACAATCATAATATTATATTTTAAATAGCGATTAGTAAAAATAATTAATATTAAAATAACAAGATATTTTTAATTCTGAAATAAAAATTATTGTTATTATTACCTATAGTTTCGATGGCATTGTAATAATCGTGTGAATCTCATTAGGTATACACCTTATAATTTTAAACGTGTAATTCTTCATTTCTACAAAAAAAATTTTAAACAGTTGAATCGATTAGAGCTATACATACATATTATAACTAAGAGAGATTTATTATACTGAAATGTGAATTACTATTATAAAATCTTTACCCGTAGTCACTATAACATTGTAACCACCGTGTACCTATTACCTATACATAACTCTGGAATATTGTATGCGTGTGATTTTAATGTATTGCATAAATATTCCAGATTTATTTACATTTTCATTTTATATAAATTTAGTCAAAACAAATTATATTTATACTTAAAGGTTTAAGAGAGATTTATAATACTGAAATATCAAATATTATTAGAGCTTTCATCATACTATACATAAACCCATCATATTCTCATTTTCCTACTTATACTATCATAAATGTGTGTGTGTTTCCTAACATATTCTTTATTTACATATTTGTGATTATTTTATTTTACATAGAACTAGCAAATACCCTTGAAACATAAGAGAGATTTATAATACTGAAATATGAAACATTATTATAAAGCCTTTACCCTGTTATCTATAGATATGGCGCCATTCTTACTATTGTATACCCTTCAATAAATAAGTGTGTGATTTTAATGTGTTTCGTATGAAACAAATAAATAATAAAATTACTGTGAAATCTGTGTTTATTTATTTAAAAGACTATATAGGAATGTCTTTTTTACATTCTAGTTATCTATTTTGGTAATTTGATGAATATCAGATGCAGGGGCGTAGCTATGGAGGAGTGTGGGAAGTGTGACACCCCCTGAATTTTTGTCCCATTCGGCATTTTCGGGTAGTTTGACCATAATTTCTTTTTAATCGGTTGATGAAGCATATTGGATCTATAAACATTGACTCTTTGAACATTTGGTCATGAGTCAAACTATAAGTTTCCAAACACGTATTTAGTCGAGATATTTTCGTCATAAATTTGACCACAAAATAAAATGTAGACCTTTACTTTTACTCGATATGCGGCGTAAACCAATTTTGTGCATCGATTCTATTTTTGAAACGACAAGTAGTATAAGGACAACGATAATAGTGATGCAACGAGTGATAACATACCTAATAATGTATACTTCGACTCTTAAGTCATAAATAAGCGCACGGCTATTTTACAACTCGCATGTGCGCCTTTTTTTTTAAAGAAAATCTCGTTACAATAACGCTTTCTTCAGGTAAGTATCATTTAAAATGAATATTTTCCAATATTATAGTACAATCAAAGTGCATAGAAAAATCGTGTAGAAAATTGTGAAATTGAAATTTATATTGATATTGTTCATAAAAAATATTTCAATTGACTATTAATTTCCAGTCTATTGAATGCATATCGTGTTTATAGAGTAATTTAATGGTATTAAATTTATTATAATTAAAAAATATTCAAATATATTATTTAAATAAATTAATATCTTTTTAAATTTCTTTTCCACTCACAAATTTACATTTTTACACGTGCTGTAATAAAAACATTTATAAAAAAAGTGTGTACTTCGCACCTTGAGGTGTTCTTCGCACTTCGGGTGGAATACTCTTGAAGTTGTGTTGAATTTTAGAGAAATGATAAACCATTTCTTCAATAAAACGATTCTGAGTGGAGTTTTAACAAATATACAATAATAATTATCAGTTTTGAAGCATTAAGTTTAAATGTTGTCCTAAAATTTATTTTGTTTCTTACATACAATATTTACAAAAAACAAAAATTGATTTTTCACACATTCCCCTACGGCCTACACCTAAAAAATATTTCATAAATAATTTCAGATTACAATAAAATATAAACGTTATATTGAAAAAAAATTAAAAAGTCTCTAATTATCGTAAAACAACATTGATTCTATATATATATAATTAGTACTAACATTTATCGTGTCACCTCGGATTATTCACGGTTGAAAAAAGTGCAAAATATTAATTTTACAGAGTAAGTTTAAATCTCGGTATCGTCACTTTCAAATTTGACGTCTTAATGAGTGCCACAAGAACAGCGTTGAAAACCGTTGAAATAGTAGGTATTTATAATAGCAACAGAAAATATTGAATTTTCAAAAGAGAATAATTAGAAAACAATTGATGCACATGGATTTTAATTCAGACCATCGAATTCAGCGTAGAAAAATTCATAAGATGGCGAATAAACATTACCTGTCAACTTTTTAGGGTGTTAATTAGAAATAAACTAAACAATTTCTCCGATACTAATATTACAATTATACTTTCTCAGATTTTTTTTCAATCAAACCCTTGTAAAATACTTAATTATTAGTCCGTAAGAAATGTTATTGCACCAAAATATTTGCAATGAAATTCTCCACCTACCACGTACCAAGTTTCAAAAAAATTGGTAGAACCAATTTTCTTTTATGTTCGTTAAAGTGTGTAATTTTAGGTAAAACTAAAGAATTTCGTCAAAATTCTAACTTCAAACAATTATAGAGAAGAAAGTTAACTTATGATTTTCGAGATTTTTATTAGCTCAATTAGAAATATATGTGAGTGATATCATATTCAAATTTCGAATCTTAATATTAAGAATTAAACATTTTATTACATAAAAACTACCAAAAAACAAGTAACTGCCAATATATTCAAAATGCTTAACTTAATTCAAAATTAATCAAATGTTTTTGAAATTTTTATAAAGTATTCTTGTGTTCATTTTTAGTCGTTCGAAAAAGTTTCACGTTTTTACATAAATTTTTTTTCAAGTAATGTTAAAAAACAATTTTTAATTTTATAAAAATTTTGGTTATACCATATTTTGCAGTTTTTAGTCAATTTTTAACAGATTATCCACGTTTTTCAAAAAAAATATTGAGAAATTTGGAAAATGATTTGTTTAAAGTACCATTTAAGTGTGATTTTCGATCTATAGAATTATTGACTTTCACTTTTGGACAAGTATTTCTATACGAAAAAGTGTTTCAAGTAAGAGAAAAAATATCAATAATAAATAAATAAATATAAACATCATTGTAGTAAATAGTAATCCTTAATATCTTTAAATTATCAATCTTGTAATTATATATATATATATAATAGGATTATTTGACCGAATAAAAGTTATAATAGTGCATTTATTTATTTTTCTTATTATTTTTTCATTTATTTTTTGTCAAATGAGTAGTATTTTCCAAATTTTGGAAAAAATATTGAGAATTTCGAAAAATAACCTCTTAAAAGAACCATCTAAGAGGCAAATTCTGATTCAAAAAGTTGTTGGTCGAAACAAGAACTTATAAAAATAAGAAATTTTCAATATTTTCAAAATTCTTTATTTAACTTAAAACTGAACAAATATTTTTTTAAATTTGTAGGAGCATCCATTTGACCATTTTTAGTAGTTGGTAAAACATTCACGTTCTTATAATAATTATAAGATTTGGAGTAATGATTGAATAACTAAAATTGATTTTACGGTAAAATTTATTTTGGTATTTCTAGTAAATTTGTAGAAAGTACCAACCTTACAACATTTTTGATCTATGGAATTACTAATCGAAACTTCTGGTCTAGTATTTTTACCCGATTTCGTGATGACACATATACAGAAAAAAATACATAGATTTGTCGTTTCGCTTAGAATTTAAAAATATTTGACGAAAAAAAAAAGTTAGAAGAACGTTTCCATTTTTTTTTCATATTTTAAAATTTTTTGTGCTAAAATATTTTTCATATTATGTTTTATCTACATTGAAATATTCATAAAGTTTGGATCAAAAAAAGATTGTTTCTGTTTTATAGTTTTTCAAATTTTCGATAGTTTTTCCCAAATTTTGAGAAAATTTTTGTTAAATTCAAAAAATGTTTTCTCAAAAGTAAAATCTAGAGGTTAATTGTGATTCATAAAGTTGCTGGTAAAAACATTTGGATTAGACATATATAAATTGTGTGAATAGACATAATATAAATTGTGAAAAAGTCCCTAAAAATTCGATTTAATTCAAAAATTGGAAAATAAAAGCTACATTAAAATAATAAGTATATATCTTGAAGCAAAACTTTCTGTTTACGGTCCTACGTTGCGAAATACCAGGAAATAAAATAATATTGTCTTAAAATTCCAGCCCTAGTCACAAGAAACGTTATGCGGAGAATGGACGCACAGAAAAATTTCAATTTTTCGTTAATTATTTATAACAGTCTAGAAAAATTCAAAAAGTACACCTAGATGCTATTTATGATGTGAGAGGAGCTGTTCAAAACTTTTGGACATCATTTTCTACTTAATATCTTTGTTACGTCGAGAGGCAGAAAATGTGTTCAGTGGGTGCAACAAGTAATTTCACTCATCTCTCACATTACCACTAGTCTCTGAAAAAATGTTGTATTTTATTAATCAAATTTATAAGTAGTAATTTTGTCTGCTTAAAATATTATGATGGTAATAACAGTTAAATGTTGAAATCATAGTCATATTTTTTACGAGACCACTATATGTATGAGTAGGTAAAGTAAAAATTTGAAATACATTGCTTTTAAATATGTTAATGCTATTTTAATATGTTAATGCTGTTAATGTTATTTTGGTATACGATTGATTACCAAACGTGGTCACCAATGTTTTATACTATTTCCGGACGAAATTCTAGGTCATTATTTTTATTACATAACAGATACAGATACGAGTTTCGATTTAAACGTAGGCTTCTAATATTGTAAACGTGAAGTTAATATCATTGATTTCATTTTTTATGTGACTTATCTTTGTTGGGTAACTTGTATTTGACATCTACTTCATTGTACTCGCTCTAAAACTATGTTTTCTAACATAAATTACGATTATGTCGGTGCCACTGTGACAGTTGATCTAAAATTATTACTTAATATACCTTTTACAACGAAGGAATTAAATCGTACTTGCCACTTAATTTTTCCGGAATCAATTTACTGGTATCGATTTAGGAGGTTAACGGACACATGGGAAATAACTCTTATATAGCTTTATAATATGTACAGTATTTTAGATTCTGCGCGAAGCGAAGGAACCGGTGTATTAAAATAATATTTATTTTTTTTAGATTCTGAGCAGAGTTATTAAAATAATGATTTTACAATAATGTTTATTTTCTTTACATTTTGAGCGAAGCGAAGAAGCTTATGATTTTACAATGATGCCTAATTTTAGATTCTGAGCAGAGCGAAGCTCACGATTAAAACAATGATGTTTATTATTATTTTTCTCTATCTCAAAACCCGGATATTTGTTTGAATTAATTCAAAGTAGAATGACCCGCAGGGGCTTCACTCCCACACACATTTTCCCACGTGCAACTATAACACATTGCTAATATGAATATGAATATTTTATAATGAATAATACTAAACAATGTACGTATCATAATACTTATTATTTTATTTTAATAACATATTTCTATTTTTATCAGCGAACTTATTTTAAATATCATCACTGCTGATATTTTTTTGATACACCTTTTTCTATGTACAGAATCGGTATATTATTACATTTATAATTAAGATCATAGGCGTGCGCAGACTTTAAGTTCGGGACGTGCACTAATTAAATTTTCTATAATAATATTATTATTTAAATAAAAATTGTCAAAAAGTAATATATGGAATATTGTAGGCATACATATCCTCGAAAAATAGTTAAAACTCCTAAAAGTAATGTTTTTATAACATAAACTTATGTATCATAAAGATTATTAGAGTAAATTCCATTTATAATATTGTTGTTTTGTAAAATTTTACCAAAAAAGTTTTTTTTAGGAATAAAACAAAAATGTGGTTATAAAAGTAAACTTTTAATCATTCAAATTATAATTGTTTTATAACTATAGGACCTATAGTATAGTTGATATCTTTTTTACCTTTTATAAAGCTGTTTATCTCATAGACAACCAAATTTTTTTGATAAATTTTCAATTTTATCGTAACAAATTAAACTTATGGGTAAAATATCTTAGTTAGTTATTTATTGTGTTTTCTGCTTTTTTTATGTTTAAAAGAACATTAATAAAACTCCATTTTTAATTTTCCTTCCTTTTAAAATTATCTCTAAGATCTTGTAGTTTGCCTCCCCCTAAATACGGACCTGTGCATTTCATACACATGGTATGTTGTTATTTATACGTTGTATATTCATAGTCTAATAATGTAAATTTTAGCCATGTATTTATAAAATTATTCTTCGTTAATTCAATATTCAACCCTTTTCTTCCAACACAATTAACCCATAAAGCATAAAAAAAAAAAAATTTTAATTTCGAATTTCGGGTAGTGCCCAGGCACGCTTGGTACGCCCTATGCGCACGCCTATGATTAAGATAAATACCTACTCTAAACTATGTTTTTATTTTATCACGTATTTTAAATTAACATTTAGATCACACCGAATGTTTTGAACAACAATATTCATCGCTAATATAATTTCAGAATTTAGACATTCTTAAGACACACCTATTGGAGATTAAATATAATGAAATATATTAATGAACTATATAATTTTGGTGATTGAAATTAAAGACGAAAAAATGGATGATATCACTATTAGACTTTCTGGTGAAAACTGTTTTTTTAAGTATTATAAATGCATCCAAGATTGTATAAAAAACATTTTTGTTCTAAAATATTTTTTTGCAATAGACTTTTTTGTATTTATATTATTTAAAACAAGTAGATGTTTTGACAAATAACAATATAATGTTTTAAAGAATTTGGTCCCATTCTTCTTTTCTTTTTGATTCTATGTGACAGTATACTGTATAATTATTTATAGTATACATTATAATAGATAAATTTATTATTAAAACAGTTAACAGTGATAATAATATTTCGAATAAAGTTTCGATTTTTGAGGGGCTGTTAAAATGTCTGGGGGAATTAAGTGTCCACCGATGTCCGCCTATTAGACCACCACCAAAACAGAGACAACAGACGACTGCCAGATCAAAATTCAACTGTAATAAATAATAAAATATTAAATTAAAAATTATAAAAATATTAATTAAAAAAAAAAAGCTCTACGAACGTATTTTTATTTTGTTTAATTTAACAGCACGAGATTAAACCAAATATATTATAATGGTTTGTAAAATATACGTAATTTAGTTTATGGTAGATAGTAATAAAGTAAAAATATTAAGATAACAATGTATTACAGAAGTGGATTAAAGATCAAAGAAGGGATCGTCTTTTGCAGCTCACAGAAGGCTGATCACAGGATAATTTTGGTTGAAACTTGAAGAGGAGATCGGTATCACGAAATTTACGGGTGCATCGAACTGGAACTGAATATTCTGAAATTAATGAGAGAGAGAGAGAGAGAGAGAGAGAGAGAGAGAGGTGAATTAGGGAATTAATTTTACTGGTGATAATATATTTGAAATGAATGAGAGATTTGTTCTATGTCTATTATAGATGCTGAGAGTTTGGAGAGTTCGCAAGTTTATGAAAAGGAGAATAGGGGCATATTTATGAGGAGAAGGGGTATATTATATTGAATTGGTGAGAGCAGAGTGACTATCCTGAAAAATGTTATATATACTAATGCAAGCATGGCACTATAGCAAGAAGACGATAGATCCTAAAAAATACTACTTGATATATTCATAGATATGATGCACCAGAGCACAGTAAAGGGATTTTAATCGGGAAATACGATTGATAAATCCAAGTAACTGAGAGCCTTACAACAAATTTCTCCAATGTATTTATTAGGAGTTAGGGTACTTATTATGAGATAGGGTGAAACCAAATAAGTCACGTTGTTGATATTATATAGAAACTCAATAGAACGTGAATAATCGAAAGACGCAGCAGAAAATTTATCAATATTGAATGGGAGGCCAAAGGTTCGCCTCATTCGACTAGTCGTCAAAGATCTGACCGCAGCAAGACACAATCAGAGGGTGAGTTTATTTGAAGATACGACTTTATATCATTGGCGAAAAATTATTTTAAAGTGGTAAAAATGTGAAGGGGAACATAATTCATAAATAGTGAAAAGGTGTGAGGGGATAGTATTTTATCATGTGGGAGTAATAGCCAAAAAACGGAAAAAAGCAAGTAAAAAAAAAGCAACGGAAAAAAAGCAAGTAAAAAAAAGAAAATGAAAAAAAAGCATAAGGAGAAAAAAGCAAGAGAAAAAAAAGTATAAGAAAAAAAAGCAAGTAAACTATTTACATATTAAAATTCATATATTTTCGATTCAAAATAAGAGCAGTTGGAAAAATGAAATTTGAATTTATACGAGTATGAAATCACATGAGTATGATTTATAATTTATAATTATTGATTTATAAAAAATATAGGTTATAGGTATATAAAATAAGCCATATGAAATAATAATACATAAAAAAGTATGTACCTAGGTATTTGTATTAAATTTTAATATACAAATTGATTTATTTAAAACGTATAATATGATAAGCAACAGTGTTTAAGAAATTTTCGATATCGTTATTATTGTATCTTGTACATAGTAATAATAATTTTTCTTCCATATTTTCATATATATATATATATATATTTTTTTTTTTTGGTTGTAAATTATCTATATCAAATTGAGCTATTTTTGTTCTATCAGAATCTATTTCTAATCTTATTTTAGATTCTGAACGAAGTGAAGAAGCTTATGATTTTACAATGATGTTTATTTTTTTTTTTTATTTTTTTTTCTCTTTCTGGAAACACTTTTTCGTATA
>JAIPRM010012745.1:0-11906 GCA_025469315.1 Stegophylla sp. TES_Ste_2020 | reverse complement strand
CCTTCGTTCAGAATCGTTTTACTGAAGAAATGATTTATCGTTTCTTTAAAATATAATACGCCCGTCAAGAGAATACCAACTGTCGTGCGAAGTACACCCATCGTGCGAAGTATGTCCGCTTTTTTTACTTTGCATTTCTTGCGTTTTTAAAAAAAATTAAAGGCATTTTTCGACATTTTGTCTTTAAATAACGTATTTAATAATCGAAAATAATCAAACGGCATTGAAGCAGTGGCGGCGCGTCAGGATAGATAATTAGACATTGTCTACCCAAAAATATTAAATATTAAAATTTTAAAATAAATTATTAATTATATAGGTAATAGGTACTAATACAGTATTTTGTATTTTCATAATTTTATAAATAAAATGTTGTTTTGGCGACTCGCTACGACAGGACGTTTTGTTTTGACTATATTATACGCATAATAATTTATTTATCTTATCTATATCGCCATTTCGTCGTCGCCGTCGATTCGGTCGAGACAGACTAAATTATGTTTCTTAATTTGATGACGAGTATTGGCAGGGTAAGTGGGAAACATCGCGGTGTACTACTAAAATCAAGTGCATGAAAGAGACATGTCTCATAGTGATATTTTCGTAATTTAAATGCTTTCCAGTTTCCGACCATGGTTTACGGGTAATGTATATCGCTTATTTTAGGAGTTCACAATTATCAGTATTAACTACTGCTAAAACAGCATCAAGTTAGAGATCTATGAGTACATTAACACGTATCAAATCCTTTTTTAGAAATACAATGACAAATGATAGGCTTTCATCTTTGTCTACTTTAACTATAGCCAAAAAAATGTTGGTTGAATTATGTAAAGATCCAACATTTACCAACAATGATATAGATCAGTGTCTCCCAAAGTGTGTACCGTGGCACACTAGTGTGTCTTGATAATGTGTAGGCGTGCCGCGAAAATTTTCAATGAATTAAATTAAACATAATTAAATAATTGCTATAACTTATTAAACAATATATTACAAAGAACATTAATTATAGAATCTTAGTATTTTATTTATAGCTTCCTGTTTCCTCACAAAGTGCTTATTTCGGTTACTTGGTGAAATGTCTAGGGAGCAAGATCCTTTCTAGTGTTATACCATTTAAGTGAGCTTGTACTTTATATCACATTGTAGAACTAAAAATACCCGATTTTTTATGGTAAAAACAATTTTTTTTGTAATATACTAAACTTTCTATTCCTAGCACTAAAATACTTTTTATTAATTATTCTTTAGATAAGATAGGTATTTGTTAAATTATTTTATCGAATTTGTTTAGCTTATACTAGAATACTTATATAGTCAAAATGTGAAGTTTTAGAATTATTATTTTGGATATTATATCGTAAAATGATTAAAATCAAAATTGTGAAATATTTGTATATTACAAATTATAACATTTTCGGGTATTTTTAAGCATGCATTCCTTATACTGTTAAAGAAAACTAAAAAAAATTACAGACTTCAAAAAATTTTGCTCAGAAAAAAAAAATGATATAATAGTCAAAAGGGTTAACGTTAATAAGGATAAGTCCTTCAATGCATATGTCACTAGTAGACAATGCTTATCGAAAGTGTGCCGTGACTTATTACAACTAATATCGAACAAAAGTTTGGGAACCACTGATATAGATGTATTCGTAAAAAAAACAAAATCGGCAAATATAGAGTTAAATTATATTCAAATATAGATGTTTTGCTTACATTATTTATTTGTTTTTGATGATAATCTTTTTTTAAATACTCTATTCCTAGATGTTTACCCTATGACATTTTTCACGCGCCGCCACTGCATAGAAGTAAAATAAATGACTAAATTTTTAATCATTGAACTTAATTTAATAAATTTGAATAAATTTGTTGAATTATTATGTTTTTCAACATTTTTGGCCTGTTTTAGTAGCTTTAGATACATAATTAATTAATAATAGAATTTTTTTACACTTTACCGGGACTTTTGGTGGTTTAAATAGGACGATTTAGACCAAAGTAATAAACTGAATACACAGTTTAAGGAAAATTTTTGAAATGTTACGTCATTTTTTACTAATGGAGAGAAAAATTATAGAAATGTATTATTTGTGTCGACTTTAATACTTATAGAACAAAATAAGACAGTAATTGCACTTAAAATTGTTTCAACATAAGTTTAATAAGTTCGTTATCGATTGTGATTTTGAAATAACTTTCAACGATTTTGTGATATATTTTATGTTTCTTAATGCGTGTTTATAGATTTATCAAGATTTAACATCATCTTGACAAAAAAATGGATTTTACCTTCTCAGTTTTTGATTTCGATATTTTTTCAAAACCTATGTATTTCAAATATATTTTAAATCGATAATTCTAACTTAAATTCTATTTAATTTTTTACCTACTATAATTTATGGTATTTACTATTGTGCATAGTCTGAGAAAAGAGGCACAGCTTTACGAGCGTTACGTTTACTGCACCAGTACCCCTATGATTCTAGATCTAGTTGCATTACATTAACTTGTGTACTTTTAAGCTCATATTTACATACATATAAAAAAAAAAAAAAAAACGATTTGTCTACAGTTTGTTCTAATCTGTATACACACGAGACTTTTATGTTCAACCGAGAGATATGGTCACTGTTAACAGATTCGAAGTATCCCGTGAACGAGTACGACGATGATGTGACCTCCACATTTCAGACTACCATAACTATGGAGCTATTCTGGAAGGTACTGTTCATTGGTGAAGTTAGGATAAAAAATTTGGAAAGGGGAGGGCTAACATTGACTTAAATGATACGATAAATAGAAAATCAGAATGTTATGGGCGATTCACATTACAAATCAGCCAAGATATTGACCAATTTTCTTTGGAGTCACAATAAAAATGAAAGTTATGCCAGCAAATAAACAGTGTTTTTAAAATATAATATTCCTTTAGAGTTTATTCAAATTATTTGTTCCGTTCTTATATTTATAAATATAGTCACCCTACTTTAAACCGTATTTAGATATGTCACACAACTTTTAAGAATTTTTAGCGCCAGCATGACGATACGAGATGCCGGCGTAAAGAGACTCAAAAATCAAGTGGCATATCAAAATAGGAGTTTAAGGGGACGAAAAATCACTCACTGAATTTAATAATTTAATACTTAATGAAATAGCTGCCATAAGTACTCTTTGAAGTCCTTCATTCGCAAAATGTAAAATAGGTTATAAATTTCTCTCACCAAATGAAGTCATTCTCAAAATTTGTACGGTTTCACCCTACATATAAATAATAATATGTAATAATAATAATGTGATGTATATAAATGTTTTTCAACTCGTATGTGCGCATGTTTCAGTTCTCTCACAAAATCATGTGCGAAAAACTCTTTGACACAATGGAGATGGCTGGGAAAAGTAACAACAATGGTTATTTGAGAATTCTCGACGGAACCAAACTTCTTTTTAAGCCCAAAGCGAGACAGGTACCATTCAAGATACAAATACATTTGTATGTAATATTATGGCGCTTGTAATCATGATGTTTTTCAGTGTAAGAAGTACCGATATTATAAAGATAAAAGTATCGTTTTCACTACAGCGCGATTTTAAATAATAAAATTACATTTATTTAATTTAAACATAATATAATTTATTTCCCACACAACAACTTAAAATTATACGTTTAATACTTGTGTACGAGTTATCATAGGCGTCACTAAGGGGTGTCAAGTGGTATCTTTGCTACCCTGGAAATATTCCTAAGGGAGTGATAATATCGTTCTGCTACCCCTAAAAATTCTAAAATTTATAAAACCATTATCACTTAAATGTGTGGATATATAATTTATTGATTACAGAAATAATGACATAAAATTAAAAAATGATATTTCATAATTGTATATTAGATATTAAATAGTAATTTATATTTTTATAACTATTATAACCAAATAAAAATGCATAAATTTAAGTTCTTTAAATTATTACACAAATTTTTGATTTGGATTGAAGATGTTTAGCTGCTTAAATTATATGCTTATGTATTTAACTTCCATACCTAATATTATTGAAAGAAGTTTTGTCACCCATTAATAATCACAATAGTGACACTAATGCGAGGTACAACCGAAAGTATATGATACTGACATCTTCCAATTTGGACTTAATAATGAGTAGTTATATAATTACCTATAGTAATGGCAGACAGTGAAAATTAAGGAATAAAAATAAGTCTATAACTTTGTGAGTGTATGAGAATCTCGTTATAGAAATATATATAATTTTATTACCCTTTAAATTCAGCCATCCGTCGTAACTTACAGCCATGAAAAAGAAGATTTTATGAATTATTCTCTAATGTTTAATTATAGGTAAGAGTCAAAGAAGGAGAATGTAATATCAGAACCCAATTTCAAGGTTTATTCCACGATTGTTATGCCCCGTATGATATTAATTATGAAGACAAATCAAGTTTTGGGCCGAAAAATGGCACGCCGTAAGCTTTTAAAAATGATCTTTTGATATTTATTATGTTGACTATTATTTATATTTCTCAAATAAGTAAATCTTATATCTTGAGAATAGTGTAAATTTTATCCATTTAGTGTTTATCAATGAGTAGGGTTAAAACTCCCCTTCCAAACTTAACCTATGCATACTAGGACTATTATTAAATTAGGCAACACTTATGGAACTAAAAAACTGTAAATCATTTTGTTTGAAATTACCGAAGGAAAAACATAACCATGGGACAATGCTGGACATTAGCGCCCTCAATTTTTCACTTACTCCCACTCTACCTACCAATAGAATTTTCTGATAGTTAAATGTCCCATTTTCAAGAAAATAAATAACGAAAAATCCATGTGTGAAACAATGATATTACTTATTAATTTACCCAAGTAATCAAATTATTACTGTAACTAAATATGTGTATAAAAATATTGTGATTGATAAGTATTGTGTTATCTGCGAAAAATTATTCTTTCCTACTCTTTACTTTGTCGATATAAAATTATTATAACTATAGTTGTGATGCGCTTTCATACAAATGTAACCCTCACTTACCCCCTCCCTCCTAAATTCGACGCTATCATGGTGATAATCAATTAATCGCATCATTTGTATTCACAAACAGAACGCAGATATTAGATAAACATTAGTATCTACATAATAAAATATTTGAAATAACAAAAACCTGACATACTTCGCACAATTGCACCATGGATATTCTTTGGTCGCTGGGTGGGTGTGTTGAAATTGAATTTTAATTTAACAATAAATAGTTTTTTCAGTAAAACGATTCCAAGTGAAGCTTTAGTCAATACACAATACTAATTGTCTATAATTATTGTTAAACGTACTGAATTATTGTAACTTAATAACAGAATAATCCCATGTACATTTCATTACCTATCGTGTAATTGATCGATTTGGACTATACATTAAGTAATATTAAGGAAAATAAATCTGCTATTATTTGGATTAATGTAATTTCACTCGTAATTTTCACTTTAAATTCTTTCGTAAAAAGTTATTCATTGAGCCAACTTTCATGAAAATTGTACCCTTTTTGGATAAACTCGTAGTATTTTAAGCAATAATGACCAATTTTATGCTAATTCTAACTTTGAACTAGTACGCACGAGAGAGAAGTAAATATTTGCTATATTAATATGACAACAAGAGGCGTTAAATAATTTTTGATATTTTTTCAGTAATGTAAGCATTTGTATGAGTGTGTTTGTATTATATTTTTAGGTATCTAGTAATTAATATTTCATGAAATAAAAACTGACCATATATGACAATTTATAGTGGTGCCAAAGACGCGCTCAAGGTATGGCTTTAGTTTCACCTTTTTCATGGGATGTGTGGTGATGAGTCAATAGTCATGGGTAGAGTATTGTAAGTGGTAGATAAGTTGTAAAAAAAATAATTATTACTATATTAATTGACATATCATAATATATTGCACGAACCTCAATTTAAATATCAATGGTATCAACAGAAATGAGTAATGACAAATTAATAAGCCATTTAAGATGTGTATATGTGTATCATATATATGCATTTTTGCCATTAAAAAGTTGTATCGTGACCTGTTGTGACATAGGTCAATTGAAGCGAAATCATTTAAGAATCAGTAAGTATACGATTAGAAACGGATTATTTTTGGATATTATTTAAAATTCAATACATCCCCCATCCCCCGAGAAAACCCATCATAAGAAGTATATCTGGCTTTTTAATGCTATAAACATTACTGCAGAGCTTATTCTAAAGCGCTGTTGGGTTTATTTTGCGTAGTTGAAAAGTCCAGCTGTGTATCTGAAAATCCATTATTGCGTAGTTGCTCTGTTTTTGATAAATTTTTTTATTTTAATAATTATTATACAATGTTATTCATCAATATAATATCTAAATATAGATGGAGGGGGAGGTCAAAAAATGTTTTATAATTTTAGTTAATATCAAATTATTCAAATTTAAGTTTATTCATTTGGTTAAATTTAAAACAAAATTAAGATTTATTATTCTATAATACCTAAATATAATTAATTAAGTAAAAAAAAAAAAAAAAAAAAATTATAGAAAGTAAAGTAATGTATAGACAAAAAACCCGGTCATATTTCACTCCACGGTTATTCTTCACTTCATTGGTCAGATACTCTTGGTGGGTGTGTAGAATTTTGAAGAAATGACAAATCATTTCATTTTTTTAATAAGACGATTCTGAACGAAGGAAGTTAATAATATAAAGAACAATAAAAGTCGTTATTTTCAACACATTCACCAAGAGTATCTGACCCGAAGAGCGAACAATAGCCGTGGTACTAAGGATATTTTACTTCTTTATCTATACTTAACTTCACTTTTTTTTATCTAATTTAAAATAAAAAATACGGTTATTAGAATATTTTAAACCCATAAACCATTATGAAGAATTCAAGATTTTGTTTAAAAAAAATCGATTATACTTTAAATATTCTATATTTTTTCAAAAAGTGATCAAAATTGTTTTGATTATTTATTTCAGTGCACACAACTTTATTTTTGATAAAAGATGAAAATTTCAAGTCGTAAATGTTATTTTTAGAGATAATACAACTAAAATTGAATTCATGAAACCTTATTTTTCGGTATATTTTATCACTATCGGTAGTTTTTCCTTGTTATTTTAAAAACTGTTGGGGATTTCGAAAAATTAACTCTTTAATGTACTAAACCAACAAAATTCTCTGCCGGAAACATGAACTAAACGTACTAACCTAAGTCCGTTTTCAATTAAAAAGTGTTTTCAAGAAAAAAAGTAATAAATAATTACTATTATGAAAATAGACAAATAACTGAGTACAAATAAGTAACACCAATAACTGGATAAATATTTTTATTTTTTTAGAAAATTGGAACAAAATTATATGGTTGGGTACTTGAGTGTAAATTATTTGGGTGACGCCGTCTCCTGAGATGTTCAACCCTTGTAATTTATGATAATCAATTATAAGTATTGGTGTCAAAACTAATTTTAAAACGTTATGTACAATTTTAAAGTAATTTCAGGGAGGGTACGATTGAAACGATTAATTATGTTTTCGCCAATCGTCAATAACAAATAATCTAACTTAATATATTTTTATGTGCATTTAATTTATCTAACTCAAGTACATTTTTTTTCATTAACTTGCTTACCTTTGCCTCTTGTTGGGATATATCAGGTATTTACGCAGTTGAGAAAAATCTTTAGAATAAGCCCTGCATTACTGTGAAATTGTAGTAAATAGTGATAAAAGATGGGTGGTGTATCTGTAAAAATTTATGTCACACTTATTTTTATGTAGTTGGACTTGGGCACCAGTGTATAAGATATTTCCGAAATATTATGAAGTATGCGCGTGACTATTTTTAATTGGTAAAAGCTTTAACTATTAGTTTTAAAGTTATGACTAAAAACCTAATAATTTAATTACCTTGGTGATTTTATGTTCATATTTATTTCAGTGTTGTGTTTATAGTAAATTTGTCCGTATCTTTTCCGGTTTTTCTTTTGCTATCAAAACTTTGTAAAATTATTAATTATTCATCCGCAAATAATTTTGTGCTGCACTGGAATATTCACAATGTAATTTTCTACTAGCTGTGTACCAAGTTTCATAAAGATCGGCTTAACCAGTTGTTTTTCATAGGTGTTGAATTGTGTAATTTTATGTAAAACTAACAAACTCCGCCAAAATGCTAACTTTAAGCGTTAGTAAAAAAAAAAAATTTATTTTTGATTATTTTACTGTATTGTACTGTTAGTAATAAGTATGAGCAAAGGTCATGCCAAATATTTATTTATTTATTTATTTTATATATATATATATATTTTTTTTTTTTTTTTTTGAGGGGGGGGGGGCAATATTTATCGGGCGAGATTTTTTCTGATGGTTCATTTATGCATGGCTGCTCACATATGTATTGATTTTTTCATAACATATAATTATAAAAGTATTGCTAAAAATGTTTTGAGTATGCTATTCTTTAAAATAAATAATCAAAACTATCTACTAATTTTCAAAAATTTACTACAGTAAAACTACATCAAATTTCTACACTTCTTTAGATTCTGAGCGAAGCGAAGAAGCTAATTATTTTACAATGACGTTTATTTTTCCCCCTTCTATAAACACTTTTTCGTTAACTAGACCAAAAACTTTTTGAATTAGAATTCGGCCCTAAATGATAGGTACTTTAAAGAAGTTATTTTTCAAGATTCACATTTTGTCAAAGGATTGACATAGCTAAAATTTTCATTTTTGTCATTTTATCTCACTTTGATTGTTTATTTGGTTGCTATAGAAAATCAACCAATTAATTTGGTGAATATGAGATAACCTTGGTAGCACAATAGTCAATAAATGTTTATTTTCTTATTATATTTATTTTTAACATTAGTCACCATAATAACGAAAGCTCCACTCAGAATCGTTTTATTGAAGACATTATTTATCTTGTTTTTAAAATTTTACACTTTCACCAAGTCTTACCTGTGTAGTGAAGAATACCCACGGTGCGATCTATGTCCAACTTTTTTTATTTATTTTTAAGTTATATTTCAAACATTTTATTTTTAAAATATAATATTTTAGAATATGTGTAGTTAATTTTAACTTTATTTAGAATTTTCATCTCTAAATGTGCATAAAAAAAATATATTTTATTTGAAAATAGCAGACAGAATTTAAACCTAAAAACCCTTTTGAAGTGATAATTACTCGTTTCAATTCAAAAGATTTTTTAATATATTTTACTAGTCAGGTTTTTAAATTTATGTACATAATATCACTTATAAGTGTGTTTTATATTGACTGCCTCTGTTAGATAAAAATAAAGTAATTTTAAATCTCTATAATAATCAAAAAATTTGTCAGATAACTTTGAAAAATTTGTCCCGTCTCTTTTACACTTTTAAAGTTATAGCTAAATTACTAAAATCTCTTTCATGAAAATCTCGTTTGTCGCATATTTTGTCGTTTTTACTCATTTATTTTCGGATGTTATTAATTATTTTTCGAAAATTACCTTTTCAAAGTACCACTGTTATGTGATTCTTGATTCAATAACTTGCTATATAAAAATTATGGAAATGTATTTATATAGAAAAAAGTGTTTTCATAAAAAAAAAAAATGGACATCATTACCTATAAAATGTTTACTTTCTTCGTTCCATACATAATCGCAAATTGAACTAAACTATTTCAGTATTTTTTTTCAATCACTGTAAAGTCGTAAAATATTTAGGTTTGTGCTATAATTGTTAGAGTTAGTAATTTTCCAACCAGGGACTATTATTTGAGGCGTCTAGTTTCAAAACCAGCTATAAGCAATTTTCGAAATTTTTCAGAAACAACAAAAAACGAAAATAACGTAAAATACTTGGTCTATGATTTTATAATCAATATGAAATCAAAGCATTGAATGGTACACATATTGTATGTGAAAATATATTTTGTAAAAATATTATCACAAGAGTTAAATAAATTTATGGTTTTGAAATGGCTGGTTTTGTTGTGAATTTAAGCATATAGCCGAACATATATGTTTTTGAAACCAACAATTTAATTTTTTTTTGGCTGGTTTTGAATTTGACTTTATGAGTTAGGTGATTTTGAAACAAACACTGGAACATTTAAGAAATACAAAACATTTTGAATTGTATGTATATAATTACCTTATAATAAAAAATAATAACCAAATAGAACTTAATTAGAGTTAATACTTAATTTCATGAAAATTGAAAAAAATTGAGTATTATTACTAGAGCAGATAAAAACATGTGTTTAATTATGGCTTGATTTGAAATAAACATCGTTATGATAGATGTTGGTTTTGATACTAACCACAATTTTCTGTCCTCATTTAATATCGATTATGGCCTTGTTTGATGTTAAATATTTTTACCAACTATGTAATACAGTATGAATATTTGGAAAATTAAAAAAAATCCATTTTGAAAAAATTATTTTTTAGCTGGTTTTGAAACTAGACGTCTCAAATAAATGTTATCATAGTGATTAATATCATTTACAATAAGACTATAACAGGGATTTTATTTTAGTGAACAGAGAGGATAATCATCCCGATCATCCCTTCCTAGACACAACCTAGTAGGTATCTTATTATGATGACCTAAATTTTAACTTCTTTTGTTCTGGCTAATTTGTCTAACAATCTATTTCACGTACACAGATGGATATATTCTAATGAAATGGTGACTGAGGGTGCGACGTACACCAGTGATATTGCATATTATGGAGCCGGTGGTTATTATTTTTACTTTCCAGGAAATAAAAAAGACGCCAAAGCATTTTTCAGCGATCTCGAGTACAACACGTGGCTGGATCGCGGTACCAGAGCTGTATTCTTGGATTTCCCTTTTTATAACAGTGACATCAATGTCATTTGTCTAGGCAAGTAAGAATAAACTTTTTTATTATGCCTATATTAAACTGTTATAACGTAGTAAATTAGTGCAATGTTTAAATGTAGGAAATAATGTCCAGAAAATAAGTATAGATCTATATGATATACTATATAAAAGTATGAGCTTTCTCAAAATCAGTTTCATCGCGTTATGATCTACAAGTTACGGGGGCAGAACTATGATAAAATGTGTGAAATAAGTCATAAAATATACTAATATACATACCTAACAGTAAATATATTAGAATTTATTTTTGTTTTTGTAATTTGATAACAGTGGGAAATAATAAGTTCTTACACGAGACGATCAGGTAAAGAATTAAATATTTTTATAATCTATATAATTACATGTTAGTTTCTGCATGAATAAAAAAATGAGAAATGTAAGTTCCTCAGCGAATGAAAAAATAAGATATGTAAGTTCTTACGCTAAAGAAGAAATAAGATGCGTAAGTTCCTACTCTATTCAGTATTAAAAATATTCGTGGTTAACATAATATGTTGCATAAAAATGTATGAATATAATATACAGTGTCTTTGGTTACTGAAGAACTTATTGATAATTACCGTTTATCAAACTTAAATGTCCCCACGTTGCCAGCAAGTCGAGGTTGTGTATAGATTGGGCGAAGGGTAGCGACGAGCGCCAAAACACGTGCAGAAACTGTTGATAATTAATTTGAACTTGAATTGTTGTGGTAAAGAGGTGGACACTAGAAAAGTAGTGTACATAATATGCACTAACTGCATCGTTTTACTATGTTAGACAATGTAGTTATTTATAAATAGCATATGGCACGTGTGTAATAGGACACACGTGTCGTATTACACACGTAGTCGTAAGTAAATTTTCTGTTGCGTAGAAGCCAGGGACTGGAACCTATTGGGTTTTTTGGTTCCGGTTTCGGTTTTGATTATTCAATAATTTTTTCAAGAGTTTCGGTCCCGGT
>JAIPRM010012744.1:0-11906 GCA_025469315.1 Stegophylla sp. TES_Ste_2020 | reverse complement strand
TTTACGAAAATGCCGGTAACTGCAAATTTTGCCGTTTTTCGTTAATTTTTCGACATATTTTCACCGCGCTTGGAAAAAGTATTGAGAAATTGGAAAAATGACCTCTGTAAAGTACCATCTGGGTATGATTCCGGTTCTTTTGAGATATTGATCGAAACTTTTGGTACAGTATTTCTATACGAAAAAGTGTTTCCAGAAAGAGAAAAAAAATAAATAAATAAACATCATTGTAAAATCATAAGCTTCTTCACTTCGTTCAGAATCTAAAATCATAACATAATTTGAATTACATATTATAATTTATAATTTATTGTATAGTAAAAATAAATTTTTATATTATAAAAATTATACATACATTATACATTAATATACAGTGTAGGAGTCAACACTATCTCGTGTAGGAAACAACACTATGTCTCTGTAGGAAATTATCTACTTTTGTAGGAGTTTACCATTCCCCCATTGAGCAACATGTCGTGTCAAAAGGAGAACTGTATATCTAATCATCAAAATGAACAAAAATCTAATTATTAGGTATTATTTTTTTGTTATCTTTTAAAAAAAGTGGAAGGGCAAGAAAAGAAATTGAGGATCACCTAATACACTCTTGACAAGGAATATTGTCACAGTAGACATGAGAAAATACACATCACCAAAATATGATGAAATGTGAAAAAATTTTTAGGACGCAAAAATCGTGACCAATCGAAAAATCAATCTAACCTATAAATTATGCAAACTTTTTTTTTCTTCTACAGATAAAATGTATTTTATTTATAATATTTTTCAATAAAAATCTATTTTTATACATTAATAAATGGTCAACCTCTCAGTAATTAGTGTAATTGGCAATTTGGTCTTTTTATGGGAATCCATGGGTTTTTAGCAATTTATAGAATTAACTTTTTTTCCAATAATAGGGACATCGAATAAAATTCACTAAAGTTTTCAAAAGTCTATTAATAGTCCAATATTAATAATTAGTAACAAAGTAATCCATGCTTTTTTTGTTTATATTAATTAAATATTTATAGTAATTTTTTTGTACTTTTTCCGATATTTTTTACATAAAAACCTCGTAAAATTTTGAATTATTCGTCTATTAATTATTTTCTTGCACAAAAATATTTGCAATGTAATTCCCCATCTATATATCAAGTTTCATAAAGATTGGTTGAACCAATTATTTTTTTATATGTGTTTAAGTAAGTAATTTTATGTAAAACTAATGAATTCTTTCAAAATACTGATTTACAACGGTTATAAAAAAAAAAGTTGACTTACGACTTTCGAGATTTTTTTAGAACCGTTGATTATACATATAAGTATGTTTATATTAAAATTTCAGCTCTTAATATTCATAAATTAAAATTTTATGAGATAAACTCACAAAAAATGAGAAATTTCCAATTTTTTCAAATTTCTATACTTACGTCGAAATTGTTCAAATGTTTTTGAAATATTTATGAGGTATGCGCGTACCTATTTTTAGTAGTTAGTGAAAATTTCAAGTCTCTATCTCTATTATTTTAGAAGATATTACCAAATAACGAAAATTGATTTCAGGATAATAATTATTAATACTTGTATTATTAATTATTAATACTAATAATATTAATAATTTGGAAGTTATGTTTAAAAAATAAAATCGAATTTATGAATGTTTTTGTTATGCCGCTTTTTACAGTATTTTGTCAATTTTTGGGTAGTCAGGCATGTGCTTAGGATATTCATTGAGAATTTTTAAAAATGACCTGTAAAAAGTACCAACTAGACAATATTTCCGATCTTTGGAGATACTGGTCAAAACTTTTGGACCAACATCTCTACTAGGAATAGTGTACATACAAAAAAAAAAAAAGAAAAAGAAAAAAACACACAGATTTGTAAAACCAATAAATTCCTCGTTATCGCTCAGAATCTAAAATAAACATCATAGTAAAAACACTAGATTCTCGCTCCATTCAAAGCCTAAAATCGTAAATTCACTTTTTCTTTTATAGACAATTAAGGTTAGAATATGTATAGTACTGATCAATTTCTATGTACCATAATGCTTTATTTCAATCAAAACTTCATAAAACATTTTATTCTTCATTCAGAAGAAATTTTTTTTTACTATTACAATATTCCTCACATGTTTTTCTACACGGGTTAAATTTTCATGAAAGGTTCAGCTCAGTGAAAATGTTTTTAGAAGCAATTAATAAAGTTGAAATTATGGCTCAGACGAAGATTAATAAATTGATAAAACATAAGATTTCTTTTCCATATTATTCGCGTAGCAAATTATATAGAAAATTGATCATGTACATGAATAAAGGAGAATAAACATGGATTCTTCCGTTATTAAAATACATTTGTTAAACACGCTGAGCATCAAACTGACAATAATTTATTACTGTTGCATATATTTAAATAAAGGTCTGCTCAAAATCGTTTTATGGAAGAAATTATTTGTTATTTCTTTAAAATTCAACACATCCACCAATAGTTATGTAAGGCTAGAAGCGAAGAATTCCCATGTTGCTAAATTAGACGGTATTTTTTCATATTGTATATTTCATGGAAATCAATCTATTTCTATACTGCATTTTAGTGTCGGTATAAGCAGAAAACTCATATAAAAAAGTACATTGAAAAGAAGAGTTGCATTACGTGTAATGCAGTTCTAAATCACAATTCTTTGGAATTCTTTGGTTTCACCTTCCACATAACACGTAAATTTTGAAAACCACTGGTATTGAATATGTAAGTGTTATGCCTATGACAGCAGAATACATTGTGTAGATTTTTGGATACTTACCGTGTAATTTTCTAAAAATCGGTGTTCAGTGAAATCGTCAATAAATCTTTCGTAGCCTCTATCTTGGAAGAAATCGATGGAAGGGAACGAATACAAATGGTCCTTATAAATTGCTATGCGATTTTCCGCATCCCATATGGGATTTATTGTGACTGGATATTTTCTACCTTGCCATAGGTTCTCCCATGATAAATTGATGGGGTTAAAGCGATACACTGCAAGAGAATCCGTGGATGTTTTAACTCCGATCATGATGTATAAATATTTACCATCACTGGCTAAATAAGACTCTTTGAATTTGGCATTATTCACAGTTTTAATTTTTTGGAACTGGATTGAATTCACCGATATTGTGTGATCACCTATACACATACATAAGAAAAAAAAATTATGGTCAATAGTTATTCTAAAATATTAAAATAAAAATTAATGAAATACATGTTATATAAATATACATATTAAACAATATGTCATTTTAATTTGATAAAATACTGTCAAATATACACATTATTAATCTGTTTCTTATTCGGGTGATGACAAAATTGTTTTTCGTCAACTCCGAACTTTTTCTAAATAATTTAACTGTTTTTAGATTTCGTTTCAACTTCGAAGCTGAGAATCTTGTAATTAGATGAAGTTTTACGATTAAAATTTAAAACGCATGCAATTTTTCTATTATTCTAAGTTTTTTCTTTCGGTAAATTAAGTAACAAAAAATTTATGAAAAAAATTTATTTTATCTCCAATCAATGAGGGTCGAGTCCCTGATTTATTATTCTTATAATACTAATTATATAATCAATTCTTTATGTCAGCTATAAAATATATATATATGTGTGTGTGTATATGAGTAAGTTCACCAAATCAGGACAATGGATCCAGTCTCATCACACCTAAAGATGTGAGATTTAAAATTTCTGAAAATTTTCATTGTCCTAAAAAATTTTTAAATGGAAAATTTTCATGAAATTTTCAATAAATATCAGGCAAGTTTAAAAGAATTAATAATTTAATTAAAAAGTATAACATTTTTGAATAAAAAATTAGAAATTAATATAAAAGTGTCTTTAAAAATATTTCATGTTCTTAAAAAGTTCACGAATAAAATAAAATCAAACGTATTTTAAGTTCACCAACTTTATGAAAAGTGATTCTTGTAAATTTTCAGCTCATTAAATGCAAATATAAAATGTTATCATAAGTATTTTAAACTTTGCAATAGTTAAAAGTCGTATTCATATTTTTATTTTTATTTAAATTCAATTGACATGTGTATAATATTTTTAAATTAAAAACTAATAATCAATACATTTTTTTTTCAAAATTTCTAGTTTTTGAAATTTTTACGAAAATTTTTATGAAAATTTACTACTTTTACCACATCCGATCGTTTTGAAGATCATACAACCTAAAGATACAATCATTAAACAAACCTCAAATTTTTTCAGATTTTTTGCCTTAATTTTTAAGTTATTACATGGGGGCATTTTATCATTTAAAATTATATTTTCTGACAATTTTTTTTGCTATTATGACGGAGAAAAACGAAAACTGTGACACTGACATCGGACGCGTTGTCTTGATGTGAAATATCAAATCAAGACTTAATCCAAAATACAAAAAACAGATGATAATAATAATAATAAGAAAAAAAATAAAAAATTCGTCATTCTCGGGACAGTGTTAAGGTGTAAAAACTTGTATTTTAACTAAACATTTCATTATGAGTTGACGTATGCGAATATGAGTACAGGCTCCATCACAGTGTGTGATTAAAAATATATTCTATGTCAAATTTTCAATCGTCTCTCTCTCTCGTCACATTAGGCGGAATTGAAATCGCGAGTTTTTACGTGTCCGGTTAGTCGTCGTCGTCGTCGTCATCGTCGTCAATTTCCATTTTATTTTATCTCAACCAAATCTAATATTAGTGGAGTATCCAGGATTTTTTTTTGGGGAGGGGCTGATCAGTGACAAAATTCAAAAGTATTTTTTGATTTCATTAATTTTTAGAAATTAGAAGAAAGCCCATAAAACCATGATATCTCCCCCCCAACAATATTTTTATTTAATTAGTACCTATGCACGATACAGTCTTATTTATTATAAAATGAAATAATAATTAAAATTTAATTTTAATCCTATTACAAATTTGACTCTATGGGGTCATTTAGGTGCAAGGTACAACAAAACCCAAATAATTTTAAATAATTCAAATATGTTTACCTAGTCAAACCTAAATGAATTTACATATTTGCCATTGACGATGATATCTTAATTAGTCTTACATAAAGTTTTTACTTGGATTAGGATCATTATGACTTTACATATTTTTTTAGGTTTTCCTATTAAATATTATATTTTTGGACAGAAATTTGTTTTATGATATCTAAATTCACATATCAAAAAAAATTTTCCATATATTTGTATATTTTCCGATTTTAAGCATTTTAGCTTTTTTCTAATCGCATGTTTTTCGACACAAAGTAGCAAAATAAAACAATTTAAGTTTGTATATCTGTAATCTGTATTTTAAACAAATTATATTAAAATTATCACTTGTTTATTGTCGGGAATTCTGTATTACTAATCGGAGATAAACATAAAAAGTTCTATATAACTAGCCTAATGTAACAATGATATTTATCTTAAAACATTATGCTATTAGAATTTACCAGTTATAGCTTTTAGTTCAGTTTGTTGTGTAGTGTACCTACATCGGCTACATCGATTAATGCGGTGATACAGTTGTGTTTAAATCGTCTAAAATAAAAATACCTAAAGTGAATAGCTTACAATAATGTAATTAAAATATATACATTTAAATGCATGTTTTTTGCATATTTAGCTATTTTTTAGTGCATAAGTACACATATATTTAGTCATTTTTTATTGCATAAACATCTTAACCCTTTATTTATTACCATTTATCCATTATCAGATAATGACTATAGATAAAAACAACTTAGATTATGTAGACACTATAAAATTAAAGGTCAACTATTAAATACTGCGGATAATTAATGAAAAATTTTGGGAGGTGCAGCCCCCTCAGCCCCTCTCTAGATACGCCACTGTCTAATATTATTGAGACGTAAGACCCGTAGCTCTATCTTGAATGTATGGTAATAGTCACCATTAGATTAAGTCACAAGCCTTATATCTCCGTCAAAATTAACTTAAAATTTCGATATTTTAACAAACATAGTTGGTCTCAAAAAAGCAATCTATGTGTCAAAACCTACATATATTACTATCACTTATTTATATTTTAGTCATTGGGTATAATGTTTAAACCTTGAGTATTTTATTTTCATTTTTTATTGAAAATACGAATTTTCAGAGCTTTTTATGCAAGGAAATTAAAAACTGATATTTTCATTAGAAAACTGAGCTTTTTTACAAAAATAACCTGTGCACATTTTTAGCTTTTTTCTTCGTCATAATAACAAAAAAATTTTTAAAAAAAAAAAAAAAAAAGTGATAAATTTAAAAATCATAAATGTCCCATGCAATAAGTCGGAAAAAAAATGGAAAAAAAAATCTGAGTTGTATTTAATGATGTATCTATAGATCAATAGTTACCAACCTTTTCTACTCTACACCTTTTGTAGATTTTCAAAAATCTTGCGCTCCTCTCTTCTATAGATGAAAAAAATATATCACCTTCTTTGTATACTTTAAAATTAAACTACATAATATCCAGAATGACAACTATTTTGTTGATGATGATTGATAATAATTATGAAATATAAATAACAGTAAATAATTTTATGGAATAATCAATGAATGTGATTAATTATAGCAATAAATTAGTGTAAAATAATAATAATAAGTTATGTTTAGTGGCTAAACACTAATTATAATCTTTATCCGTTATCGTTACCCAATAACGGTTGTTAATAATTTTTATTTTGTTTTTACATTAATTAAAAATTTTACTCTGTCATGACTGCTTGCGCCTCCCTAATAATGTGTACAAGCCTCCCAAGGGAGGTGCGCCCCCAGGTTGGGAAACACTGCTAAAGATTGTATGATATGCGAAACGATCAGAGATGGTGAGACCAAATCAGTTGTCCCCATTTGGCAGACTTACTCATACATGAAAATGAAATCACATGTATTGTGAATGTAAAATTTCGTTATTATTAAAGGAAGGCATCAGCATTAGTGATGAAAAAAAAAAATCATTAAATTCATATAAAGCTATTTTTTTATATTTAAATCGCTTATTTGAATTGTATTTTTTAAATACTTTTAACAGATTTCAATGCACGAAGAAAAGAAAATGTAGATAATATGTTCAGTAACTTCTTTTATAATTATGTGGAAGTATTATATGTTTTATCACTTTAATAAAATTAGATAGAGATTAAATAAATTATGTATTTATCAGAAGCGACTTAATAAACATTATAAAATATATAGCCTGCTAGTAAAATAAAATAAAAACTAACTGTTAAATCAGAATAGTATTACTGAAAAAGTGAAAACTAATTATAACCTATTATAATATATTCAAGCAATTTTACTCAAAATAGCATAAATGTAGCTTATACTACACTTTAACGTAATTGTATTGTTGTGTGAGAACCTTTATATAAATATTTGATTAAAACCTAAATTAGGCAGATTTTAAATAAATTATATGTAAAATATTTTATTCCTTTCTATACCAATGATACATTTCATTGAAAAAATAATGATAGTTTTCTGTTTTTTTAAAGCCTAATTTAATTAATTTTTTCAAACATTTTGGGCAAATATTTAAAACAATTTTAAACGATACCGATTATTTAAACTATTTACCAAATATTTGAGAGAGAAAATAAAAATTCAACGTATCATCATAAACATAATATGTGAAATGTAAAATAAAGGATTACCAGAATTCTCAATGCTGTATAGAAATCAGCCCCTTTAAAATTGTTCACCAAATATTTCACTATATTAAACCCTGAGAATACTAACCACTTATGAATACGGTTGATGGACATAAAAAAATATTGACATAGACAATTATAATAATTGCATTGTGTTACATTACCGATAAACGTCTCATGAGTTTTGGAATGGACATTATTCGTATGAAGGACCAAATGGCGACTACCCAAAAGTATTAACGAGGCATTTGTTATATTCCGAGGAAGGTTTGTACGTAAATCTAGCCACGTTCTGCTGGTGAACATAAATTTGCATAAAGTGTAGTCCAAAGAACAGCTACCCTGAAATGTAAATAAATTTAAAATCGTCTGACTGATTAAAACCTGCAAGTCTTTGATGCGGAAGATAAAGCGAATGCGAATAACCAAGCCCCAATCAAGAATATTTTATGCACAAAACAATGTAAATTTAGCAGCATGTAACACAAACATAAATATGGTCAATAAATAAATCATTTAATATTTTATTTCAAAATTAAAAAAAAAAATAGATACATACTTGATGAGGTACGTACAAAAAAAAAAAAGTAAAGGAAAGTAAAGTAAAGTAATGCATAGACAAGAAAGCCGGATATACTTCGCTGTTCGGGTTAGATGCTCTTGAAGGGTATGTATAATTTTAAAGAAACGATAATTCATTCCTTCAATAAGACGATTTGGAACGAAAGAAGTTAGTTATATAAAGAACAATATAATAGTCGTCATTTTCAATACGCTCATCAAGAGTATCTGACCCGAAGAGCGAAGAATATCCGAGGCTCGTATGTCCGACTTTCTTGTCTATACATTATTCTTCTTTACTTTCCTTTCCTTTATTTTACTTTACTTTACTTTTTTTTATCTAATATATAAAGGAAAAAAAAAAATTAGAAAAATGTCCAAAATTTCACATTTTCAAAATTTTCTTGCACAAAAATGTTTTTCATAGTCTATCTATGTTTAAATTTTCATAGAGTTCGGATCAAAAAATGTTGGTTTCCGAGTCTTTTTTGTCAAATTTTGGGTAGTTTAAAAAAAAAAAAATTTAAGAATTGAGAAATTCAAAAAATTACCTCTTTAAAGTACCAACAAGAGGCAAATCCGGTTTTAAAAAGTTATTGATCGAAACATTTGGACAAGTATATCTATACGAAAAAATGTTTACAGGCAAAAAAGGAAAAAAATAAATAAAAAAAATAAACATCATTGTAAAAACACTAGCTTCTACACTTCGTTCAGAATCTAAAATTATTTACAATATCATGTTTAAAGATTATCATGAAATTATTTTATGTAAATAGTTATAAATTAACTATATATTTAAATTAATGATATTATAAATAAAACAATAATAAAATGAAAAAACAGGACATACTTTGCACCATGGTTATTCCTTACTCCTTGGGTGGGTGTAATGCACTTTGTGAGTGTATTGAATTAAAAAAAAACCGATGAATAATTTATTCGGATATTTAACTAGGAATAATTTTACTTAAAAATTATAAAGTCAATAATTATTCAAAAAAAAAAAAAATTAGTTTTATATTTCATTTTTGGACGAAAAAGGAAAAAAATTGATTAGAAAAGTTTTAAAAAAAAATAACAGAGGTTTCATTTTTCACACTAAAATATTTCTTTCGCCAATATATTATGCAAATTATACTCTATCTACATTTAAATTTTCATAAAGTTTGGATTAAGAAAATATTTTTAAGGGTGATTTTTTTTCAAATTTTGGGTAGTTCTCACTAAATTTTAAGATAGTATTTGAGAACTTTAAAAAATGAGCTCTCAACAGTACAATATAGAGACAAATTCTAATTAAAAATATGTTGGTTAAAAATTTTGGAAAAATATAAAAAATATTACTATACGGAAAAATTTTGACAGGAAAAATAAAAAAGTAAAATATACATCAATGTAAAAACACAAACTACTTCGCTCCACTCGGAATCTTAAAATAAGTACCATTTTATTTGCAAGAAGTCGTAAATATTTTAGATTCTGAACGAAATTAAAAAGCTATTGTTTTTACAATGATGTTTTTTTTTCTATTTTTCTTTTTCTTTTTCTTTTTTTCTGTGTACAACTTTTTGTATGGAAATATTTGTCCAAAATTTTCGATCAATAACTTTTTGAAACCGGATTTGCCTCTAAATTGTACTTTAGAGAGGTCATTTTTTGAATTTCTCAATTCTTCAATTTTTTTCTTGGAAAAAACTCCCCAAAATTTGACAAAAACGACTAGGAAACAATCATTTTTTGATCCGAATTTTATGAAAATTTAAACATAGATAGAAAATCCTATAAAAAAGATTTTGGTACAAGAAAATTTTGAAAATGTGAAAAAAATTTTTGGACATTTTTCGAAAAATTTTTTTTTTCTTATATTATTAACTTCCTTCGTTCAGAATCGTTTTACTGAAGAAATGATTTATTGTTTCTTTAAAATTTAATACGCCCATCAAGGGATTTACCACCCGTCGTGCGAAGTATGTCCGACTTTTTTAGAAGTTAATTTTCTTTGACATAAATTAAAGATAAATGTATTTATTATGTACTTATAATATTTTAAGAGTAGAAAAAATCAACTATCAGTTAGATCATTAATTTTAATTGTGTAATTGAAAGGTTGTTTCGTTTAGCTGGCAATGTTATGACTAAGAAAAGACATTTTCTTAATGATGAAATGTTTGAACATTTGGTTCTTTTAAAACAAAACAAAACATTCCCCTCAATCTCCCTGTAATGGCTTAAACGAGCCTAAACAAAAAAAATAAACTTACCTCATTATCATACACGCCTGTCATCAACCATTCGTCGTTGCATACTACCTGTGCGTACCACCAATTAGAAAAGTATTTCTCATTGTCCGTTTTATAAGGAATCATTGTCAATGATTTTTTCATATTCATTTTGGCAATCTTGAATTACAAACACAACGTCACCATAAAATGTAAATACACATTATTTATTTTTTAAAAATTATTTGCTTAAGCATAATATAGGACAGTGTTCATAAAGTGAGCGGTATTAGAATATATCTAGATATATATAGATGCTAGAACTACCCAAAGGGGTCATTGAAGTCACAAGCTTTTATATTATTTAAAATTTAATAATAAAAATTATTTAAAAAATTGATAAAAAAACAGCAAAATATGCAATTACCAGAATTACCGTAAAATTGAAAAAAAATTTTAACATGACTTCAAAAATAATGCTTCTAGAAACTTGAAACTTTAACTAACTACTAAAAATGGTCACGAGAACATTTCATAAAAATTTCAAAAATCAATTTCCATAAGTACAACACTTAGAAAATTTTGGAACTTTCTCATTTTTTGTTAGTTTATATGAAATAAAATTTTTGATTTTTGATATTAAGACTTGGACATTTAATATGATGATCTCACTCATATATATATGTCTAATTGACCTGAAAAAAATCTCAAAAATCGTAAGTGAAATTTTTGTCTATAACCGTTTGAAGTTAGAATTTTGATGAAATTCGTTAGTTTTACTTAATATTACACTCTATAATGTACATTGTACATAAAAGAAAATTGATTCAACCAATTTCTTTGAAAGTTGGTATTCAGTACTTAGATAATGAATTTCATTGCGAATATTTTGGTGCAATAAAATTTTTTACAGGCAATGAATTAAACACATTTCGAATGCTTGATTGAAAAAAAAAATCGGAGAAAGTACAGACAAATATTTTAAAATTATTTCTATTTTATATGTTCACTCGAAAAGGTTGATAATTTCTTATCGCCATCTCATATATTTTTCGACGCTGAATACGATGGTGTGAATTAAAATCTGCATGCATCAATAGTTTTCTAATTAATTAATTCTATTTTGAAAATTCAATGTTTTCAGTTATTATATTAAATACCTACTGTTGACCAAGGGCGCACTCAAGGGGGGGGGCTAATGGGCTTAAGCCCCCCCCCCAAAATAGTTGATAATATTATTGTGTTGTGTTATACAAGTGCAGTGTTTAATAACTATGTTTTAATGGGGGCTGCATTCTGCCTTCTACCATTGATTATAGAATAGTCTATTTATATTAATAGACTATTATATAATCAATGGTTCTAAAAAAAAAAAAATAATACGTATTGTGTAATACCGTATTGCCATAATCAGTAAATCGAGGAATCATTCAG
>JAIPRM010012743.1:0-11907 GCA_025469315.1 Stegophylla sp. TES_Ste_2020 | reverse complement strand
GCACCAGGCTGGATTCCAGCCCGGCACTCTAAATTTTTGCATTTTTTTTTTTTCTTATATTATTAACTTCCTTCTTTCAGAATCGTTTTACTGAAGAAATGATTTATCGTTTCTTTAAAATTTAATACGCCCGTCAAGAGATACCACCCGTCGTGCGAAGTACACCCTTCGTGTTAAGTACACCCATCGTGCGAAGTATGTTTGCTTTTTTATTATTATATTTTTTCTTTTTTTTTCTTTGTAATGATAATAAACTTAATAACTTCCAAAGAAAATAATAAAATTTTCCTGATCCGCCTTCTTTGTTAATACCTACTTGAAAATACCTACTGATTAAAAACAAGTTTAGCCCAGTTAAATAAGTATAATTTCAAAAACTTGTTCATACTTCACATCATAGGTATTCTTCGCCCCTCGAGAGTGACTGACGGGAGTGTAAAATTTTAAAGAAACGATAAATAATTTCTCCAAGAATACATTTTGAGCAGAGCTTCAGTTTATTCAAAACAATTTTACTTAAAAATTATAAAGTTTATTAAAATTAAAAAAATTTAAATATTTTTGACTCATCTAGATTTATATTTTACTATTAATTGAGAAATTGGGAAACGAATGCTTGATGAGAAAAAATGTGCTAGAAAATAACTTACAAAAAAAAAAATCTATTCACATTTTAATTATTTCATTTCTTTAAAATTCTTTATATTTAAATTTTCATCAAGTTTGTATTTAAAAAAAAAAAATGTTTTAGTGTCAAATTTTCGGGTAGTTTTTCCTAAATTTTGAAAAAAATATTGAGAATTTCGAAAATTGACCTGCCAAAAGTTTCATTTAGATGCAAATTCTAAAACAAAAAAATACTGTTCAAAACATTTAGACAAGTATTTCTATACGAAAACGTGTACACATAAAAAAAAACTTGCACATACTTCGCACCATGGGTATTCTTCGTCCTTGAATGTGATAGTCTTAGTGGGTATGTTAAATTTTACAGAAACTTTAAATCATTTCTATAATTAAACGATTCTGAGTGAAGTTTCAGTCAATTATAGACAAAATTAATTATCAGTTTTATAATATTGAGTAGGTATTATTGAAAATTATTATAATTTTACATTCTATCCAAAATTCATCTTTGACAAGGTATTGTTGATATTTTCGTGATTGAAGCAATATTACTTTTAAAATAAGTTACAAAAGAATAACTTGAATCTATTTCATAATTTGTTAAGATGATTAATTCTTATGTATATTGAAATTTAAAACTCTTACTATTAAAAATTAGTAATAATAATTTTAACAATTACGTAAATACAATTTTACATAGGAGTAAATAGGTATATAATTTCACTTCCTAAAAACAATAAATTGAATATGTTACGTTGTACGTTGTAATAAGAAAAATAAAGTCCATCTGCCGTTATTTGGACCGAGAATCTAAAATTTAAACGCTTGTGAAAAATTATTCAGGATACCAATTTTTATATAAATATCACTATGTATAAGAAAAATTACGTGAAAAAAATTTTGGTGAAAAAAATTATTGAGAATTTTTTTAATTTCAAAAATTTTAACGTTTTGATAAAAAAAAAAATAATAAATATTGTTTTACGTAAAAATGACAAGTTTCAAACTTTAAATGGTTATAAAATCAAAAGTTAAATTGTGATTTTCGAGATTTTTTCATGTTAACTATATATATATGAGTGGGAACAAAATTGTATTAAATAGTATTCAACTAATAAGATAAAATGTTAAAAATTGTATTGGATAAAACCTTTTAAAACATTAGATGTATCCAAAATGCTATATTTAGCCAATACTGATCAGATTGTGTGACACATTCTTACGTCTCCATTACTTTATTGTTAATAATATGTGAAAATTTCAAGGTTTTTACTTTTATAAGTTACGTTGTATTGAAATAAATAAAAACGATTTTCTGAAATATCGTTGACGATATAATTTGTCAATTTCGTTCAATTTTTCAATAAGTTTTCCTCGTTTTTAGAATAAGTATTGAGAAATTGAAAAATGACCTTCTAAAAATACTAACTAGATGCAATTTCTGATCAAAAAAATTTTCTTTTTTTGAAATATTTGGACATGTATTTCTTTAAGAAAACATCTACACATAAAGAAAAACTAAATAAATTAAAAATTAACTTCATTCTAAAAACACTAGTTTCTTCGTTCCACTTGGAATCTAAAGTAAAGAATAAACATCATCGTAAATACACTATAGTTTCTTTTAAATAAATAACGTATAAGTAAAAATTAAATTACAGTACCAAAATTCACTATCCTTTAAAAATCTGTTGATAATCTTATCTGTCCTCCCGTAGCCTAGATCCTGGGTTATTCATACAAATTTCATGTGTATATAATTAGGTAGTTATTTTATTGTATATGAATTTGTACATGTGAACACAAATCACTCAAATATAAGATTAATATAATTATTAAAAATTAATTTCTTTTTAATGAAAAAAAAAAAAAACATTACAATTAGTATTATATAATAAATATTATACTCAATCAAGATGCTATTAAAATTTAAAATTAAATTTATTTAAAATGAATAGGTTTTAAGAGATTGTAATGAGGTTATTATGTTATTTTTTAAATGGTTTATTTATTTGTCGATAAATTCTTGTTTTTTTTTTTTTAATAGAATGGCTTGCGTTTCACAGGTATTAATTCTGACTTGTATTTTATGTATTTGTTGGCACTGTAAACTAGTTTAATAAAACCACTTCGTGTTTAAATAGGTCTGCATGCCACATAGACCAAATTAGTTTACCTCAGCCCAACACAAATTGCTTATGCACTATACATTTTTGGCTGCATCCAAATTGCATGCGGTATAAAAAGATCGAAATAGGTACCGTACAAATTTCATGCAGTGTTTAAAACAGGTTTTTTGAATTCATGAATTTTGATACCATTTTTTATCAACTGACGTTATGCCCAAAAACGGTTTATTTCCACAATAGATTTGGGACAGAATTTTCTAACTCTACAATGCGTACAACAAATGTTTGTGAATTCTTCCGGCTTCCACTCAAAATTAAATAGTTTGTTGCATAAGTCACAAGCCGACAATTTTTTAGTTAGTTGATATTTTATAGAAAATTCGATGTCATACAAATTACGAAGTTCACATTTAAATAACAGACGTCAAGAAACAATAAAAAAAAAAAGAATAAAATATTATCATTATATCACAGTATGAAAATATATATATTTACATATATACGGAATTGAGTATCTTAAATAAACGGCATTTACAATTCTACCAAAATCATAAATATAAAACCTAAACTAAAAATGGACTTACAAGATGAAAACTTCTTTATTTTAACGAAATTTAAAAATCAAACATTTTTAACAATATTTTTACTATTTTATTTTAACATAATATTTTAAAATAAAATGTTTTTAACCACACCAGTAAATAATTTTTATTGACAGTCCTAAGTCTCTTTAGTGAAATTTTTAACTTGCATGCAATTTGAACAGACTCTTATAAGAGATGACATGAAATTAGAACATTTTATACTTTTTGAATATACCGCTACATTGATTTACCTGGCATACGGTCTAGGGACGCAATCGACACAGCCTTAAGTTGAAAAAAAGATCTAAATAGAACGTAATCGGATAGCATCCATTTATAATGCAATCAAACTATGTACAGTTTATTCATAATTTACCAACAAAAAAATAAAAACTATAAAAAAAAATTGATTCTGAGGGAGTTTTAAACACTCCACCCCTGTATCTATATCACTAACAAAAATATAAGGATGGATTTAAATGGGTTATAAAATGTTTTATGAAAAATGAAAAATATAATAACAACCCATGAAAGCAATAATATATCTTTAAATTAAATTTTGTATTCTGAGTAGAGCGTAGAAGCTGGTGTTTTTACAATGATGTTTATTTTTTTTTTTAACACTTTTTAGTATACAAATATTTGACTAAAAGTTTCAACAAGCAACTTTCAAATCTGAATTGGCCACTAAATTAGCGATTCTCATACTGGAAGGATCCCCCCCTGGGGGCATAAAAGTTTTAGAGTCCCAAATACATTAAAAAGATATTTTTTTTATCATCATAATAATTATTATTGAGAACTACTAGTAACAAATATTTGGGATTGCTGATAAAAACGTACGTTAATATATACCAAACATTTATTATTATTATTTATCATATTTTAATATAATTATTATGATAATTTGTCACTAATTTTTAATGCTATCATAATTAAAGGGAAGCTAAAAATATAGGTGACATTATAAGGGATCGCCGTCTCAAAAACATTGTAAACGACTATTCTAAATGGTATTTTTGAGTGGTTATTTTCTAAATTTTAATAGTTTTTCAATAATTTGTGAAAAACTACATATTATGTTTTCAAAAATACCTTTCAATTTTTTTTTTTTATTCAAACTTTATAAAAATTCAAATATGTACTATAATATCAAAAATATTTTGTTGAAAGAAAATTTTTAAAATGTGATTATTTTTTTTTTCTTTTCTTTTCTCGCTTGATAATGGAATTATAAACTGGCTAAGTAAACAATTATTTTTCTATTTTTTTATAATAATAATAAACTTTACAATTTTAATGTAAACTTGTCTTGAACAAACAGAAGCTCTGCTCAGAATCGATTTATTGAAAAAATGATTTATCGTTTTTTTTTAAATTTAACACGCCCGAGGTGCGAAGAATGTCCATGGTGTGAAGTGTGTCAGTCTTTTTGGTATTTGAGACAGAACTCGGATGCAACCAATTTTTAGGTAAACAATTCTGTAAACGCTCAAACAAGTTTCACCGCTTCGTGATCAATCCCACCGTCTTCGCTGCTGTTTTTTGCGCTTGCGACGATAATAATTATTGTAATAAAATATTTCCGGCGCCAAATCCCGCGCATTCGTTGATTATTCCATCAACAAACAAAAATGTCTCGTGGATGGGCGGCCACACACGCAATGATTTGTAGACATCGTGACATTATTTTTCAATTACGGCGGTCGTAATTTATTCACAAAAATTCCGGTCGGCCACCGATTATCCTGCTCGCTGTACTTTTTAAATCTTGTGAATAAATCGCGTATACGTGGGTACGTGGGCACAGAACTATACAGATACATAATAATGTAATGTCCATTTATTTATATTTTCCCTGGTGTTGAGAATATAATGGAATCACTAGTGAGTGAAACTGTTGACGGGTGAAATACAAGTGCGGAATAAAATCATTATTTTACAAATATAAAAATAACATATGAACAATTTTGGTCGAGCATTGATTAATAAATGACTGTATACTATTTTTTCATAAATAGGTTAAAATAATTATCAAAAAACGGCAAAATATGTAATTACCGGAATTTTTGTAAAACTGAAAATTACTTTCTAACATAACTTAAAAAATAATGTAGCTATGAACTTGAAACTTTCAACAACTACTAAAAATGGTCACAAAAACATTTCATAAAATTATCAAAAAGATTTGATCAATTTTGAGTTGAGTACAGCATTTTGAAAATTTTTGAAATTTCTCAGTTTTTATTAGTTTATATGCAATAAAATTTTTGATTTTTAATGTTAAGATTTGAAAATTTAATATGATCTTACTAACATATATATCTAATTGACCTGAAGAAATCTCAAAAGTCGTAAGTCAACTTTTTTCTCTATAACCGTTTGGAGTGAAAATTTTGATAAAATTGTGACCATTTCATTGGATATATCCATCCAAGAATCATATTTTAGTTTTGTAAGTTTGAATTTTGGATGCAGTGGATTCCATAATATTGGACGGTCCTGATAAAGTTGAATTAGTGTTTTATGAAAATTTAAACGTAGATGGACAATAATATGAGAAATACTTTTGTGCAAGAAAATTTTCTCATAAAAAAAAATTATTTTTACTTTTCTTTGTTAAACTGACCAAATAAAAATAAAAATTTTTTTGTTATCATAACAAACTTTTTATAATTTTTTAGTAAAATTGTGTTGAATAAACTGAAACTCCACTCAGAGTCGTCTTATTGAAAAAATAATTTATCGTTTCTTTAAAATCCAATACACCCACAAAAGTATCCCACTTAAGGAGTGAAGAAAACCCAAGGTGCAAAGTAGGTACGTCATTTTTTTATTTACACAAATTAACAGAGAAGTAATTAATTTATAAGCATTAAACCTTCGATAGAATTGAATCCGTGGGCCACAAGACATGTTCAACCACTGCATCACAATGGTGATCCCCAAATTTATATAAGCCCCTTCTGAAAGTTATTTGTACTTAGTGGAACTCCAACTTCAACTTGATCAGAATTTTGCAACTATTTATCGTAAACTTGTACCATTGCCACCATGTACCTATGTATTGCACCGTTCACATAATTAAATTTATATTATATTTGACTCGCATAAAAACATCATTTCAACACTATTATTTTAAGCAAATTATGATATAGAAAATCTACAGCACATTTAACTTTAATATTTCAAGTGTAAAAATGTAACTGATTCATAGGTTTAATTAGAAAAGATAATTTTTAAATTGGTTTTCTGACATCTGAGTTTGTTTTTTATTTATTTTTTATAAATTTTAATTCGATCTATTTCTTTAGTACATTTCGGCATCAGAATAAACTAAAACCCCATTTGAAAATTACATGAAAAAACACGGTTTTGTTGTAAGTAATACGGTTCAAAAGGCGTATTCATAGTCCACACGTAGCAGCTCTTGGCCACGTGGTAAATGGCACGTGATATTTTTTGGTTGTGTCTTTTTTGTCTTTCAGCATTTTTTTGTATTTTATAAATGTGTATCCATCAGCGCTAAAATGTCATCAGAGGTTAATACAGTTTGTACGCTTGCTACAGTGGCACAACTAGGATATTTCAATGGTGTACTATGACACCCTCAAAATTTAGAGAAAATTAAACATTTTTGGTAGTTTTTATAATTTTTATATTATAACATGTTATAAATTGTAATTGAATCCGCTTGTATTAGTAATTAATTTCATAATAAAGAATAAACTATAATAAACTTAGTTTAATATTTTCACAGTGAACAACTCTCAGAGAAGTACATGTACGACTGCATCTATATAATATGATCTAAAGAGCTATTAACTATAATTACTATAAATAATGTCGATTGACAACCAAAGATGAATAAGATTATTCATAATCAATTGAAGAATATTGGAGACCCAAGGCGTACCTACAGAATATTCCCCAATATAATTGGTTCTATACTCCAAAATCTCAATTTCAGATTTTCAAAAATTCTTTCAATGGCTACATCAACTGATAGCTTATGAGAATTTATTGTACAAAAATTCAGTATTTTTTCAATCATTATAATGTTTATTACAAATATTTTTTGTTAATTTCATGATGTCAGTAACATAAATACAAAATCAGTATTAAATTTACTTAAATTTATAAGTATGGTGGTTATATTTTACTTGAGCAAATACTGATCATCTGCAGCTATCCAACTCATCTTTCTGGACACGAAAAAAGAAGTTATTCCAGACCCCTAAATCAAAAAAGTTTACATTTTTAGACTTATTGACTATATTTTACAATTTTACACATATAACGGAACTGGGAAAATTAATAAACCGTAACCGAAGGGCAACATTTAAGGGATTTTATAAAATTAAAACCATATTTCTTGATTACAATTTTAATTATAAATTTAAATAATATTTTTATTTGTATTAATACATGGCCGCGAGGATTTGTTGAAAGTACACACACGTGTCATTGCTCGAGTGACACATGCCAAGCGGCTTTCCTTTGATGTAGTAGACCACCATAATGGCCGATCGAAAAATTTGACACGTGGCGTCGTGTAAAGCCGCGTAATATTTTTGTAACATCATATTTAGGTCATTACTTGTAGACCCGCCTTAACTCAAAGAACACACATTATAAACCACTACTTTACAGAACTGAGCATCCAGTGATTCTGCTGCAATCCAATTTTTAACGTTAATCATTAAGAATGTTCATCCCCTTTTTTGGTTAAAACAATGCAAAAATTAAGATTTATTTATTTATTTTTTTTTTGGTGTGTTCAAGTTACTATAGAAACTATGGTTTCCTTAACTTTTTTTCACGTCATCTTAACCATGTCTTGTGGCAATAAATTTATTTTAAAATAATAACTCCATATTTTTACTATGCAATTTTATTCAGGCTTATGAATTTTGAAGCATTAAAATCAAAATTCAAACGAGTAGTTTTTGAATTATTTAAATTTAAATATTAGGGATAATACCTTCTTAGATTCATTGTAGGTACAAAATAAATTACTTCTTATGTACAATGCACATTATTATTATACTCATTATAGTTATAGATAACTACCTAATAATTATGAATCAACATTTTGACTAAATTTTTCTGACTAAAGGTTAATTATGTAAATTCATAATAATTACGTGCTACGTAAGTAACTCAGAGATTATTCTAAGGATTTTTACCTACTGCCCAAATTACACTTAAAAGTTTATTGCCATGAAATTTATTTGGATTGCAATACTTACAACCTCCATACTGTATATTTTATATTGATAATTTATAATTGTATTATTGCGTGAAAAAAATTTACTTTTAACTGCAAACAACACGATAAATGAGTAATGTACATAACTAAAACTTATCAATATTATATTTAATTTATTCTTTTAATTTTACAGTAAAATGCAAATAACTAAAAAATTTAATTATATTTTACATTTAAAACTTAATACGTAACTAATCGTTCGTAGATTCGTATTTTTAGACGATTTAATCATTGAAATTAACCTTGTAAACTTGGACTATAAGTTATTAATTATTAGGTACTTGGTAGGTTTACAAATTACACAAATATCGAATTCAATCACTCTCAACAATAATGGAAATTATATTTCTTGTACTGTGCCCACATAAATAAATTCAATTGCACTTTTGATACTTCTCATTACCAATTTTAGGTCCTACTGCCCAGGCACGTCACCAAGGGAAGGGTATTAGGGGGCCTTTATTATCGTTGTACCTATATTAATATGATTTGTGGTAATGGTAATAATAATAATATAGCAAACACAATTCATACTATTAAATAAAGTTTTTCTAACTTCGTTTTCTCCATTATATTCCGCATTACTTGTGCCTGGGTTTTTACATGTAGCTAGTGAACAGTGCTATTATAAAGTCCTGTATACAAAACATTTTGTTTTTCCTAATAACCCCTTGCCACTAACCCATCATTTTGAAATTTTTACCCAATTAAACGTAAGACTATTACGTTATAATATTTTTAATTTCACCTTCGCGCGTCAACAGCAGTATGCTTGCGAGGGTAATTAATATGTTTCACACTCAGTGCATACAGATTATTCCAGAACCGATAGTAATACTAGTTCCGATCAGAAGAACTCCCACGATACTATAAATTATCGCCATGAGCACTCGATCACTTCGTGATACCAAAGATCACGCGTAATGTTGCGTCGTTTTCACATCACCGGTGCCACGGACGCTATTCGACGAAAATTTCACCCTCGAACATGGTTGCGACTAAGTGGGTTTTAAGAGACTTGTGTCCCTAGTCAAGATGAAAAATTGTACCCAAAACAATAAAAATCTCTTTCTGTTATTTGTTGATTATTTCGTACAGTATTATCGATGAATAATAATTGGTAAATTGTAACTTGTATTTAGCACTATTTATGTATATTCTATATGGTATGTTCCTTGCTATGTCAACGACGTAAACATCATTTTAAATAAAGTAGAAACAGTATCGTAAACATTTATCTTAAAAATTGTACTTTGCTCGAGCTGAGCTGACTATTCAGAAAGTATTTCATTCATATAAATCATATAATATGATGATTTTTTAAAATGTATTTTTGTTATAATATTATGTTTAATATACTACATTAATATTATATATTATACATATATAAATTATATGAATTAAGCGAAAATTTACAACGTAGATCGGATTAAATTTTTGATTTCATAAGAAAAATAATCTAAGTTTTCAATACTGACATCAAAACGAAATGCATTTATTTAAATTAATTTCAGCCAATCATAAAATTTGTACCAGTTATCGACAGTCGTATGAAAAATATTCCAAAACCAATGGTTTTTTAATTATTCCTATGAATAAATGAGAATTTGGTAACTCAGAAATGTGGTAATATCACCAACAAAAGTATGAGAATTCGCATATTTCATACACAACCGATACATTTGACATTCAAGATCAAAAATCCTCTATATTGGACCCCCCCCCAATAAACTGTCAATATATTGTACTGCGGTGGGCCATAAATAAATCAACATGTAAACCGGTGTGGTATCAAACTCAATTCATACATATTTTTTGTTTATATATTATGTCAAAAGTTTGTGAACCAAATTTTTTATGAATACTATTGTAATCATTAATATAGTTACTATAAAATCGTGATGTTTATGAATTCGTGCAAATGTGTCTTTGTCGTATAATCAGCTACACGCAAAACGTCCATTGGTCGTTTTTACGAAGCCCAATAATAAACGAGAGAAAAACTATGGAAATCATACATTTAAATAATATTGTAAAATGAAATACAATGGGCCACGTCGAAAGCGTTCGCATGTTCGCGCGGTCTGGACCACCACCGCAATAAACATAAATGTTTATTGTTACACGTATTAAACTTACAATCGCGCTTCTCGGCGAGCAATACTATTACGATTGATGCAGATGTTACACGCTCTGTGTGTTTGCACTTGTCCGAATCGGTAATGCTATATTATAATAATTATTGTTATTATTTTTACTGCTGCGTTGTACGTGTGCATGCTGCAACTCCGCCGGCTTTTGGCAAACTCAGACGCAATAAAAATAGTCCACTAAAATACAGCTTTAACCCAATCGGTTCGTTCGCAATATAATAATATTATTATAAACTTTACCGTTAAAACCGTAACGTAAATACGCTGTTTTAATATTGACAATCATAGAGCTCGTTTCACTGACGCTGTGTAATAAAAATAATAATAATAATCATAAAACGTGTCGAGTGGACGTTTTACCGACATTTATCGATACAATTCGTTAACTCTGATGAACATTAAAAAAAATGACGTGTAAATTATAGGTGGTTGTGTACAAGTACTATAAGTGCATGAACATAGGCGTGCGCGGTACACGTCAAAAAGGTGAAACAATAAGAGCGAAAAACAAAAAAGACGAATACAAAAAAGGTCTATGCAAAAAAGGTGATTGCAACCAAGGCTAATACAAAAATGGAGAATAAAAACACAAATAATAATTTAATGGCATAAGTTTAAAAAAAAACTATGCAAATTAGTTTTTGAAATTTTTAGTTCACAAATATTTTGAACATACTTTTACAATTTTCGTTTTATTTAACTTTTTAATTTTGTGTTTGGCAGTAGTTGAATTTGCAAAAAGCACTAACTAATTTCATTTGTTTAAATTAATCTTGATTATTTTATAACAAATATGATGAACTATTTACCTATACTTACAAATGAACATGCCAGTTAAAGTAAACCAAAAACTTAGCTTGCTCTAATGTGATTTTTCACTCTAATGATTCAATTGTTTAATCATTAAATTAAATCTGTAAATTTTACCATTAAATTGTAATTTATAGATTCTGAACGAAAGTGAAGAAGCTTATGTTTTTACAATGATGTTTATTTTTTTTTATTTTTTCTTCCACTGTGAACACTTTTTCGTATAGAACTACTGGTCCAAAAGTTTCGATCAATAACTTTATAGATCCAAAATCGAACCCAGATGGTACTTTTGAGAGGTCATTTTTCAAATTTCTCAATATTTTTTTTAA
>JAIPRM010012742.1:0-11907 GCA_025469315.1 Stegophylla sp. TES_Ste_2020 | reverse complement strand
AAAATGTCCAAAATTTTTTTTCACATTTTCAAAATTGTCTTGCACCAAAATCTTTTTTATAGGATTTTCTATCTATGTTTAAATTTTCATAAAATTCTGATGAAAAAATTATGGTTTTCGAGTCTTTATTGTCAAATTTTGGGTAGTTTTTTCCAAAAAAATCATTGAAGAATTGAGAAATTCAAAAAATGACCTTTCAAAAGTACAATCTAGAGGCGAATCAGGTTTCAAAAAGTTATTGATCGAAACTTTTGGACAAGTATTTCTATACGAAAAGTTGTACACAGAAAAAAAAAAATAAAAAAATAAACAACATTGTAAAAATAGTAGCTTCTTCACTTCGTTCAGAATCTAAAATAATAAATATATAAATAAAAAATTTTTGACGGGAGGAACTTACAAATATGACAAGAATACTAAACCTAATGACAATTTCTACATACTAAAATTCATCTTACAAATATGACAAATAAATAAATAAATAAATGGTAACAAAAATAGTTGGTAACTTTACGTGACCCTGGATGTGATGATGGCATCGATGAATGAAACGTGTTGATGACTGATGACACCGATGAATGAAAAGTGGTGATGACTGCTCCCGGCGTTGATGGCGTTGGGTAAAAATAAAAAAAGGTTTGCACTTCGCACGTACAAAATTATATTAAAAGCGATCGGACAATGATGTGCATACGGACGACGCAACACCGTATGCGGAAGACGCGACATCGTATAAAATAAAATTAATATGTGACACCGTGTGTACAGAAAACGCAACGGCATATATTTTAAAGACGAGAGTCACGGAGCACACAAGTGATGATAATTTAACAGCTCGCGTGTGTATTAATTACGACTGCATCGCAACGTTCTGGAAAGTACGTGTGGCGTGGCAGGCGCGGCTACAGGGGGGGGTCGATGGAGCCATGCCCTCCCAGGCCTACTGCGGAAAGAAGTTTTTCAACTCTAAGAAGAGTAAAAACATGGCTTCGGTCGAAAATAACTGAAGATAGGCTGTCCAATTTATGTTTAATAAATGCGCATAAAGAAATTGATTTGTATAATAACATAGATGATATTTTAGATATTTTTACCAAGACTAAAAATAGATGTCTAGATTTTATTCTTTAAAATGTGTTTCTTTTTAGTTTTTGTTTAGGGACTTGCCCCCCCCTCCAAATAGGTTCCTAGAGCCGCGTCTGCGGCGTGGCGTAATTATATATTCATCGATTGGATGGCTAAAGTTATATAACGCCACCGCCGAAAGTCCACATCACGACAACAACGGTGGAACGCACAATTGCGATAAGGCCGGACTATTGATGCACTAATCGGTTTCAGATATGTGCGGCGGCAACAAAGATTATAAAATTTTATAAATTTAAAGTAATTCTTTACTTTCAATAACAACAAAATTCAATTTGTTAAAAAAATTAAAAATGTGTAAAAACATATACTTAAAATCAAAATTAATTTTTTATTTATGATAGTTAATGCGGATAAACACCATGAATTAAAAAAAATAATTTTTTTCCGTTAATTAATAATTTTATATTTTTTTGTATAATGTGATAGGGTGCGCCAGTGTATCCATAGTTCCGTTTTCTGAATCCACGCCTGAGAGGGGGCACTATAGCCACTATAGTCATTACCCGTACGAAATTTTTAAGTCGACTCATAAAGTATGCACGTGATTACATATAACTTAAGCGTATCCCGCAGTTTTACGACTTTATCTTGAAACCCATACATTTTTATGATAAATGCTATTTAATTTGTATGCACCTACTGACAATGAGCAACATTTTTTTGGGCAATTGTAAAGTACATCAGTCATGAATGGTTTTCGAAGGCATAAGCGCAACTAGGACAAAATATTTGGGGGGACTAAAATGATTATTAATTGATTTAGCCCCCGCAAAGTACATTAACCTTAAGCACTTTTCAAAAAATCTAGGGGGGGCTATAAGTGGTTTTGAGGTTGAGCCCCCACCTAGTTGCGCCTATGTTCGAGGGATATTACATCAGTTATTTAAAAATCCCAAAATCAGTTGTTTCGAGACAGTACTTCCATCAAGTCAACATTAGAAATGTAATAGTTGTTATTCGTCAATAATTTTAAATTTTATAGACAAAGTGTAAAAGTTTCAGATGTTCATAAGTGGTTGTCAAGTGCGACTCCGTGGAAGTGCATTGTGAAATATTGTGATTTTGTTATTAAGATAGACGGTGAAGAAAATTTTCAAATAGTTTATGAATTTACTCTTTATGATACAAAAACTAATGATAATGAAAATTATTAAATCAGTGAAATTTACATAGGTGGTTAACATCAATCGGTGAAGTTTAGTTCACACATGTACATTTTTTTCTAAGTCAACGATGCGTTTCGTAAAAAGTGAACAAAATAACCGTGCTACGGTATACTTGTTTTTCTTTTCTAATTGGTAATTTTTTGCTCTATGTAATTATGATTAATTTATTATTTAAATGTTAATATTGTAGTAAATTCAAACTCCATCATAATTGTATATATGTTGTCAGTGCTTATTTTAACGTGCTTTTGAACACATTTTGCGTAATTCTAAATTAAAAGTGTGCAGCTCTAATTTAAGAAATGCGCAGTTATTAGTTGTAATTTATAAGTTAAATTACATTTTAATTATTTATATCATGTATTATCAGAATAGTCTATATCAATACTATGTATATACTGTATGCGTGTATGCCAATCAGTGGCGGATTTACGGAAAGGGTCCAGGGGGTTTGGACCCTTCCCTGACACCGATATTATATTTTATTATATACAGTGATAAACACGATTATTCTCTGTATACACTATTTGTCTATATTTCAAAATATGTTCTGAAATAATAATAATAATAATAAATGTTGAATTATTATTTTTCATTATTTAACAATTCCATTTTTTTAGTTTGATAAAATTGTCTGCAGTAATGGTAGTTCTTCGCAGTAAAGGTAATTTACACACGTCCGTGAAGTTAGCAGGGCAACATCAACGAAACCTATCCAACAAATTTGTTAGTCATTTGTTAGTCAATGTTGGATAGGTTCCCAAGTTTGTCGGATTGTATTTTATTTTTTATAATTTTTACATTTTTGTGCCGTTAACTTCTTCACGCCAACGACGCAACTTTTTAAAATAGTTCAAAAAATAATTCATAAAAGTACTATTCAATTTGTTGGTCATTGTTGGAAAGGTCCTGTGGAGATTGTTGGACGTTTTCCTATTTTACACCAATTTTTGAAAGTGTGCCACTCAAAATACTCAACTTCTTAAAAAATTTCTGAAAATAATTCATAAAAGTACTATTCAATTTGTTAGACATTGTTGGAAAGGTCCTGGACTTTGTTGGACCTTTCCTTATTTTACACGAATTTTTGAAAATGCGCCATAATATACTGCAGTTTAATAATTAATACAGTTAAGACTTGTCTTTTTGGATAAATAATAATAATATCATTGAAATTCGTAATCATTTTCTGGACCCTCCCTAGGAAATTTTTGAAAATCCGCCACTGATGCTAATGCACCATGAGTATAGAATAATAAAACGGTATTTTTGTTCATAGAAAGTTGGTATGATACAATAAGTGTGAACTAATATTTTATATGTAAAATGAAATATAGTGGTAGTGATGATGACTGGAAATAATTGATGTTTATATTTTCTGTTTACTGTGTGAGATGCATAATATGGAGTTGTGGAAAGACTTATTAGTACTTATGTACATTTAATATTTATTAAAAGTCTATTAGACTTCAAAAATAACCTAAACATAATGCAAAAATACACTTAAAAATCCAAAAATAAATCTTTATAGCTATTTAAATAAACAGAAATATTTAAATTTTAAAATAATAAGCTTTTACCTATTATTACTGTACAAACATAGATAGTTACGGAAAAGTTTGTCAATTTCGAGTTGATAATGATAACAAACTATTCAAATTTAAAAAGCCATATATTGTTCCAGGTATTATTATTCATAGATATAATGGTACAGAAAGCGGTGACCAAAAGTTGTACGGATATAAATCTGTACCTAGGTTAATTACGTTTTTAAGGTAACATTAAATTATTAATTATTACATAAATACGAATAGTAAGAACCCGGTCAAATAATACAGATTAGGTAATGTGAGAAATTAAATATATCGAAATTAAAATTTTATAAAAAAATGGCTTAAAATAAACAAAAATGAGTTTGAATGTGTATAAGTGGCGTAATATTTTTGTAAATAACGTAAGTGTGTGAAAAAGATGCATTAAAAAAAAAAAAATAATAATAAAATTAATCAAAATCCTATCTCTGCGTCCTATCTTTATAGCCTTTAACACATTGAAACGTGTCACCACGTTGCACCGATTTTTATAGAATTCACGACCATTCATTGGTAAATGGATTAATAAGATACGATAAAGTTGAAGCCTAAGTTTTGCGCACTTCTAAAAAAAACCTTAAAATCAGCCCTGTAAGTTGTGTAAATCAGTACATCAGTAGACATCTCTTTAACCCGAGCCAAAAAAAATTGCTATATAGTAGATACTTGTATGAATATAAACCTATTACAAACGGACCGCCCACTGACACCCACGTTGTTGCACAAAATACATGCAATATATTATTTTCGTTTTTGAGAGTATTTTTTTCTTGTGCACGAGTATACAACACGATATCAAGATTTATCTTTTATTCCTCGTTATCAACCGATGCGTGAAAACACTGAAAACCACCTGCAGGAGATTGATGTTCGGCCGAAGTGCGTATAGACTCGTTCAATACAACATTAATAACAATTCCGACACAACTTGGTGGCGTCTAATAGTAATAATAATAACAACAATAGTGATCCTTGTGAGTTCTCGTATGCATGGTTTATCAGCGAGTTTGTCAGTGAAGAAGAAAAAAAAGAATGTCGTATGTTGCTATCGGCGCGGGATTAAAGAAAAGGATGGACAATATAATAAATGTATATACCGCTGTACACTATTGTATCATCGGGTTATTCTGTTGTCACTTGTCGGTCGTCGTACAGTCATGTGATAATAAAATTATTATAGAGCTGTCAATAACCGCCGCGCCGTCACCAATCGAATATTCACTTATTAAACACGCATCATATTTTATAATGTATATAATATATACACGAATACGTCTGTACCTACACTATTACACTTTATCTGATTTTTCAAAAATGAAGAAAAAGAATTCGTTCTCTTCATGCGCTGCGCAATGTGCATGCGTGTAATAATATGTGCCGCAAAGGGTGATGGCACTCATAACTCATAAGGAGAGAAATACGAGGTGAGAAAAAAACATGAACATATATTTATATATTATAATCTTAATATGTAATTATTATATTAATATGTTCTTTATATTATATTAATATAATAATCATAATAAATTATGGGGTCTTACACCAGATATTGTTGACAATTTTATTACAATTCATGTTTAGTTAAAGTTTGACCCGAGCAACCTTTAAGTGCCATATATATTAAGAGATATTTTCGATAACATTTTTATTTATAACGTCATTTTAGCATCAAAATATATTAGTACTTTCGGTTAATTGAAAGAATTAATATTATGTAATTCCACGAGATAGTGCTCGTTATGCGACAAACTGATTATATTATAATAGATTTATTACGTAAAAAAAATGTCTTCTTCGCATCTTGGGTGGGATACTTTTAACGGGTTTGTTCAATTTTAAAGAAATTAGTTAAATCATTTCTTCAATAAAACGATTCTGAGCAGAACTTCATTTAATATACAATAATTGTTATTTTCAATATGTTTAACATTTTTTATTTAATAACAGAATAAGATAATAAAGAAAAAATAAAATAAAGAATTTTAATCACAATTCGTTATCTGAGTAAATTATCAAGTTTGTGTAAAAAGTTACTTAATAATAAATATTAGTATCATAAAGTGGTCGACATTTGACAAAAATAACGAAATTAATAAATTTTGTGTGATTGTACACTGATCTTACATATTATACTGATATACACGTATTGAACTTAAATTTTTAACTAAAATCTTTACCTTTGACTAATATTTCATAATCAGAACCAAAATTTTTAGCTAAAGGCTCAAATAGTTAATAACTTAAAAAATGTTCACTAACATGCTATTTCGTAAATACGAAACATATAATTTTTGATTTATCATGTAATTCCGATTTTTCGAAGCGTTATTTGTTAAACAATTTAACGGGGGTGCAAGCCAGGGGCCAGTGGTTTTTTCAATGATGCTCTACACCCTTAGGACCCCTTAGTTACGGGCATGAAAAATGCATAGGCTTAAAACAGAAAACTCAAGATTACACGTACATACTTAACGCAGAGACGCCGGAACCGGGGGGAGGCAAGAGGGGAAATTGCCCCTGTGATTTTTTTAGAGGAGGGGCAAACTGTATGTTTAACCCCCCTCCAAATATAAGTGCAAAATTAGTTAATACTTTATATTAAAATTGCAGCTTTCAGAAGTATCTGGACTGGGTATAAGTACATATTATAGTATTTTTGGTAATAATAATTATTTATTATGACTAAAATCATAGATTAAAATCCCATTGTATATTTAATATACAATTAACTGTTGAAACACAGTATTTCTATCTATTAGTGAAAACTACAGTGTCCGCACTCATCCGAACTATAGAACACTAGAAGTGACTAATCCATTCTAAATATTTGAAATCCAAAAGCGATAAAATGATACAATGTATTTTGCGTTACTTATCTATGGCATATTAAATCTATGATTGAATATAACTGCACTCAATAATCTATGTAGTATAAATACCAATTGTTCTATGTGCATTGTCTATGTATGGTCTACTTAATCTATGATAATTATAATTTAGTATTTATGATTATAATCATAAATAAAAAGGAACATAAATAAATGTAGAATTTCACTCTTATTAATTTCGGTTCCTTCGTATGAATATATATATTTATAATTATTTTTATCTATTTTAATAGAGTTCCATTGAACGATTAATATTTTTATTTTTTATATTTTCAAATAAACCATGTTTATGTAAAGTCTTGTAAAAGTACTAGTTTTAATTTTTTGCTCCATTTTGTACTTTTGTGCATAAGAAAATTTTTTTGTTAAAAATGGTGGTTTTGGGGTTATAAAACTCAGCTTGTCTTATTATAAACATTTTTCAATAATTTGATTAAATATCATTTAATATGTTTTAATATTTACTAACATTTTTAAACATTTTATATACATTTATCTACATTTTTTAAACTTTTAGATTTTAAATGACACGAGGAAGCCAGTGTTTTTATTATTTTTCGAATACATATTTATATATAATAAAAAATAACCAAAAGTTTCGACCTGAAGCTTTTTGAATCAGAACTTTTTTCGGATGGTACTTTAGAGTAATAATTTTCCTGTATTCTCAATAGATTTTCTAAAAATGTACAATGTACATAAGAAATGAGTATCAATCTGCGGAGATGTACAAAGGTAGCAAAAAATCATCCAGATATGATAACAAAAAATTATTGAAAATTTAACTAGGTAAGGTAATAGATAATACCTTAAATATTTACCTAGGTATTAGAAAAAAGATAACCACATATTGCTTGATAAAAATCAGAGAATTTGAAAGTGTTCACAATTTCAAACTTTAATTTGAAAAACAGTAATTTTAGTTTTCATTTTAAATCAAATAATATGAAGTGTTAGATTACAAATTATTAGCTTCAAAATAATTTTAATTTTACTTATATTCCTGACTTCCAGGTATAATATAAATACAACCCAGTGTTTTTTCTTGCTTAGCATTTTTATTTTTATTTAATCAATTTAGGTATATTACATTATTAACACTATAAATTTTTCATTTTGACAATCGTAAATAATATGCATGTAGGTTAATAAAATAAATATAATATAATAAATATATGCCAATATAACTTCTAAGAATCTCAAAAATGTATCTAGAATATACACAATTTATCTCAAATAATCATTTAATATAGTAAGATCAAATAAAAAATATTCAAAATTATTTTTATTTAAATAAAAATAAAGATCAATACCTATATCCAGTTAACTTATCTAGGTAATGTATAATATGTAGAATACTTTAAATGTGTGGGATAGTTATAGAATCAAATTGAATTAAACTTTTCAATTAGCACAATATAATATCAACAAATAAAACAAACTCTACATACCTCAATAATAATTTAATAATACTACAGTTATCAAATAGGTACGTGAAATTTATGGAAGCATATGTTTTAAATTTTATTAAAATAACATTAAGTGTTATAATTAAACTGTAATAACATGACATTTTGTGCTACAGCGAGTAATTTACATGATTCAAATTAATAATTGAGAAATGGTGAATTGAAAGTTTGGTAAACTCTGGTTGAATAGTATGACATTTTTGCTGACCATATTCTGAATGTCATCTTTGGATGAAAATACAGTTGGACATACGTCAAACATTTCATCATCTAAATGGATTGATTGTATGCTCTCATATTTATGCCATAGACTTAGTATTAATTCGTTCACTTGTATGCGTCCGAGTAATTTAAACTTTGGACACACGATATTCACTGCTGGAAGGAAGGGCTCACCTTTGTAATAATAAATAATATTTAAAATCTTATAAAAAGCAAATATCGCTACGGAATTTGACGTATATAATAGTTTATAATTTGATAATTGAAATTCGGTTAAATAATTATTGTCTGCAACGGTTTGGGAAAATTTAAAACCTTCGTAGTTCTGATCTGGTAGATTTTCAAAAGACTTTTCGAGAAGATATAAAAACGTACATTTTATGTATATTCTATGATATTCGACGAGATCACGTATGTTCAACGTGTTCGCTGAAACGTCAATTCGTATTTCGGATATGGTCTTTGTATCGCCGTGCCAATTAAAAATGGTTCTCAAAGATTTAAATTTTTCCGTTATCAGCTTTGCCGTCAACTGTGTAATATCATAAAAATCTCGAGGAATATTTTTCTTAGCGTATAGGTCTATCGAATATGTTTGCAAATATCTACGTTCGGGTTGAACTGCAGGCTTACTGTATTTTATACGATTCAAATGAACTCTCAGAAAAGATTCTAATCTCCATCCATCCTTTGTCGGTTCTATACTTTTCGTTTCGTCGAAATTTATCGCCAACAAATTTTCGTCGTCCCGGTCGTAATTACCCGTGTACACATTTCGATATATGAAATCACGATCCCGTATTTTCTCACAGTTACAGATTTGGTAGTTGTCGAGTAAATTCATGACGATCTTTCCCATTCGATTTAATTTCTCGTGTTTATCGACCATTAGTTTTGTTAAATCCGCCGGTTGAGATGCATGTAACTTTTCGACATCTACATTTGTGCTACGTTTGTGCTGGCTTGTGCCCGAATTTGGTCATTTGTGCAGCAATCCCTGATTTTTAATCTTTTTTTTTAAAGTGGGGGTGCTACCAAAACGACGTACCCCCACCTTGGAATTTTTAACTTTTGATCGCGCCATTTGTTTGTGCTACGTTTGTGCTGGCTTGTGTTCGAATTTGGTCATTTGAGCTGCAATCCTTGATTTTTAATCTTTTTTTTAAAGTGGGGGTGCTACCGAAAAGACCGCCACCATCTTGAAATTTTCAACTTTTAATCTTGCCATTCTTTTGTGCTGGTTGGTACCCGAATTCGGTCATTTGTGCAGTAACCCCCCGATTTTTAAGCATTTTTTTAAAAGTGGGGGTGCTATGTAACATTTATACCTAAATTTAAGTTAACTAAAGAATTAAAAAATTTAATTTAATACATTGTATGATGCATAACGATGTGTAAGTAATTATTTTAGCAACCACAGTTATTCTTCTTCTATTCAAGTTTCATTTTATTGTGTGCATTTCAATTATATAGTAGGTAAGTAACAGGGTCGTATTTAGAAATGTCTAATGAGAGGGGCACAAACCAAAAACTGGACTTATTTCGCACTATGGGTATTCTTTGATCCTCGAGTGAGATATGATGGGTTTATTAAATTTTAAAGAAACAATAACTTTAATCTTCAGCTAAACGATTCTGAGCGCAGTTTTAATTTATACAAGTCAAGTTTACTTAGAAATTATAAAATTTAGATTATATTACAACATTATATTTCTTCTGCGCTCCACTTAGAATCTAAAATAAAACATAAAATAATGTGTTTTACTGAAACATACCACCTAATAACTATGTCTCTAATAAAATGTATGATGTGAAAATGTGATAATAACATTACTTTTTACTGGTTATGGTGTGGACATGATAATATAACTAGTTTGATTGATATAATTACATCAGTCATCAAACAAAAGTAAAAAAGATAAATCGATATAATGCAAAATTTAATATAAAATGTATAATGTAAAAAAAAAATATATTTAAAGTGAATGGAGGGGGCACGGGCCCCTCGTGCCCCTCCCTTAAATACGCCCCTGGTAAGTAAATAATATTTCTCTTATGTTATTATTTTATTTACATTTTAAAAACATACAGAATAGTTGGTTTGGATGGGGATGCTAGGAAAACGTGTTGAGTAAACTTTTAATTTGTTGTATTTGATTCAACGGTATTTCATTAATCATCGATTGACAAATAACAACTGTAAAACGGGTTTGTAAATTCAAATTTTTAAAACGTTTTGTAGAGAAAGGAGTAGTTTTTTTATTTACTACTAATACTGCATTGCTATTCCAAATTGTTCTCTTTGTTAAATTTTTCGCTAAAACGTATGTAGAAAAAACAAAAAATAAAATGAATAAGTGAATATTGTCTTTTAATTGTTGAATAAAAATAATATCTATAGTTTATAATATACTAATAATGAAAATTAATTATATGAATTTGCTGTTGTTTAAAAATTATTATATCCTCAAAAACATGTTAACATAATACAAGATTATTTCCACAGGCATTATCTAATACTGCTAAACAGCAGAAGTTCTATGTCGGTATGATTCTACATATCATGTCTTCATGATATAAACAATTAATGTTAAGTGGGTTTCAATGCGATTCGTGAATTTATACCACTATGCGAAAGAAAAAGAAAAATACTTTTAATAATTCAATTTTAATTTCGTAAAATAATTTTAATTTGTTAGCCTCTTTGCTATGTTATTTTGGAAAACTTTTTCATTTTTTTTACTAACCTTTTAAGGACAAGTTCATTTTATGAAATTAAGTAAATTAATTTGAAACTGTACTACAAAAGCTATATGAAATATCGAAAATACATTTCCTACAAAACATAGAAAAGAAGTAATTGAATTCAAATTAGTTTTCAAAATTGAAATAGGACTTCTAGAAATATGTTAATTTATCTTTCGATTTTTGGCATTATTCGCTCTCATGTAGAAAACTTTTGAGCATGCAATTGTTGACTTGTGCATGCGCTTACCTAAGCTATAGTCATTAGTCATCCCGTCCATCCGTAGACAGACGTTGGCGATAAGAAATCTATTTTATAACCTACCCAGACACGAAATCATGGAATTATTGACTATCTAATGTTTTTTTGTATGCTGTTTTTTATAACTATATTAGATGTTTTATCTAGTAGCTACTTGTTATTGTTAGTATCCTTTGGTTTATTATTAAGGGTGTCGGTGCCGGCCATTTATTAAGGAGTAAAGTTTAGGCAACTCAAGTAACATGTGGTATGGGCGGCGCGCTGGCCGTGCTTGTGTGTGAGTGTGGAAATTGATATAAGTGTAAGTGAGCTATAATTACACTTGCTGAGAGACCGATATCGGTGGGGCATCGGCCGCGCTTTGTATATGTATAAATCTATATTTGTCCACGCGTTATCGTTTCATAGTATTTT
>JAIPRM010012741.1:0-11907 GCA_025469315.1 Stegophylla sp. TES_Ste_2020 | reverse complement strand
TAAAGTACAATCTAGAGACAAATCCGGTTTCAAAAAGTTATTGATCGAAACTTTTGGACAAGTATTTCTATACGAAAAGTTGTACACAGAAAAAAAAAAATAAACATCATTGTAAAAACACTAGCTTCTTCACTTCATTCAAAATCTAAAATTACAAAATTCTTTTTCACATATTAAACATTTCCTTTTACCAAAATATTTCTTATATTTAAATTTTCATGAAGTTTGGATTCAAAAAAAGTTTTACAAATTTTGACTCCTTGATAAATAATTGCTTCCAATCCCCTCGAAATGAAAAAATAAAAAAAAGACATGACCGATTTGGACACGTTTCGATGATACCTTTTCCTCGTTTTTCTTCTAGCAAACATTCCAAGTAATCGGCTATAGTCGAGTATGATTTCATTTCGTTGGCGGCTTGTTCACGCAAAATCTACGGAAAATAAATTGTCATTAGGACATCGCGAAGGTGGCGAACGCATAAAAGTTATTATTTTCCGTTCAACATAAACCGTCCAATAAACAAGTAGCAAAGCCACAAAAGTGTGCGTAGCACTTGCTAGGTACAGCAAACGTTTAATAAGCCTAATATTTTAATAATGAACACAATTTTTCTCATACAACATTATAGGCACCAGGGAAGGTTATGATTTTAAAGTTTTTCCCCTCAAAACAGGAAATAAATATATTGAAATTGTTTAATTAATTGACGTTATAAACCTGCATAATCTTTTCTTCAGATCAAATGTTTTACTTTTAAATAATATTCATACGATATTTTTGAAATTATTCGTATTTCCACTTTTAGATTCTGAACGGAGTGAACTAGTTTATGATTTTACAATGATGATTATTTTTTTTCCTCTTTCTGTAAACACTTTTTCGTATAGAAATACTTGTCCAAAAGTTTCCATCAGTATGTTTATAGATGATTTATCGTACTTTAAAAGTGTAATTATTTGAATTTCTCAATACTTTTTCCAAAAACGGGAAAAATCTGTCGAAAACCAACTACCAAAAATGACCACGAAAATATTCCATAAAAATTTCAAAATGATTTGACCAATTTTGAGTTATGTACAGCATTTTAAAATTTTCGAAAATTTCTCATTTTTTAGCAGTTTTTATGTAATAAAATTTTTAATTTATGATAATAATATTTGAAAATTTAATATGATCTCACTGACATATATATCTAATTGTTACCTGAAAAAATCTCGAAAGTCGTAAGTCAACTTTTTTCTCTATAACCGTTTGAAGTTATAATTTCGACTAAATTCGTTAATTTTACCTAAATTACCTACATACTTTAACGTACATAAAAGAAAATTGGCCTGACCGATTCTTTTAAATTGATTCATTATTAGTATTCATATAATATTGTAAAATTTATGTTGAGGACGCGTATAAACCTAGAATCTCAAAATCTGGACTATTTACATCTAGAATGCACATATCTGGATCGTAGAAATGTAGACGTTCATGATATCTTGACCGTTCAAATCTGGACCGTATATACCTGGACTCGGGATAAATCCGGACTACGTATATTCTCTTTAAAGCTGCGTGAGTAGGCAATACATTCTGCTGATAGCTTTACTTATGAATTTTCCAAAATGCCACTCGCCGCACAGCAAGTCGGTGATCAAGCCGAAATGTGCCCACTTTACACAACTAACCGAGAGATATTTTTGATTTGCAGAGCAAAGCAGAGTCGACCAAACTACGGTGAACTAATCAACGCTTATATAAAGTTCGATAACGTGTTCGCAGAATGTATTGTTTACTCACACCCCTTTAAAAAGATATACGTATTCCAGATTTGTACGGGGTCTAGATATATACTATCCACATTTGTATGGTCAAAATATTACGTACGTCCAGAATTCTACGGTCCAGATTTGTATGGGTCCGGATATATACAGTCTAAATTTATACGGTTCAGATTTTGAGATTCCGGGTTTTTACTTACATAATCCGTGTCTGCTATGGAACTCTACATTTTTAACTATTTTTAATATTATGATAAACTGATAAACAGTAACTTTTTGACAGCTGATACATGGTCAATCATTATGTTCAAATATCAAAATACAATATTCTTTTCTTTCTTTTTGCTTTCGTTGCTCGTTATAGAAAGTTGGCGGTTGTTTGGTAAATGGTGTTATAAATTCCAATTGACTTATAGAATTTTGTAAGTACCTATTTAGTTAAGATATAATTTTTTGTTTAAATTTATTTATTTGCTATTTTAATAGAATATCGAGTAGAATATCAAGCCGGTTTTAGGCATAGTAGGCCATTCTAATTTAATGGTTTACTTATGTTATGAATTTATTTATATTTTCAATTCAATTTTTTTTTTCATACGCATACCGACCGGCATGCATATTAATTTAAGATTCTGAACGAAGTGAAGAAACTAATATTTTTACAATGTTGTTTATTTTTTTCTATATTTTTATTTCTGTTAATATTTTTCATATAAGACAAGTTTTTGTATGACTCCCCCCCCTAAAATTCTTTTTGGATAGCCAAAAATATTTTTATTTTAAAATACCTCATATTTTACTCACTACCAGCTATAAAAGTGTTTCAAGGAATATATAAAAATAAATAAGAAGAACACAAGAATAAAATTGTCTTTAAAAGACCTTAAAACTCATCATTTCATGACTTAGTTTAAAAAATTTTAATAGGGAGTATTGCTGGGCCTCCGCTTAGCTAAAAGGTATTGAATACATCCCAGATACACCGATACAAGGGTGCCTAATAAATAAATCCGCCCCGGGCATCAAAGAGTCTAGTCCGCCACTGTTGAAGTTACCTTTCGGTAAATTTCACATAATAACTTAAAAATCTAATTACACCCCCTCCCCTTCTCCCCAAATATACTTGTCTGTGACCACACCTGTCGAGCGACGTCCATCATTAACCCTGGTAAACCGTCGGGGACTCGGACAATCACTTTGTCACCAATCAACGCAGGAAACATACCGTCCACATTCATAGAGTCGAATCGGCGGCCGTACGAGTACTCCTCTACCATATTGTTGCGATAATTATTATGAGTATTGTTATAACATAATAAGTACTGGGAATTGCATCAAAAACAAAACGACATATAATATCGCCACAGGTACTTGCCGAAGACAATAAATACATGTTACACGAGAGACGTTTATTACTGTACACGCGTAACCATAGGAACGACGACTGTACGTTTGCTCAAGTATTTATTTATTGAAATAATACGAGTTGAATTCGATTCAAAATATGTATAAAACTAAATGACAGAAATTTTAAAATTAAAATAAAAACCGGCCACTTCACACACCGGGTATTATTTCCTTCATGAATAAGATATTGCTGGGGGGAGGGGATATGAAATATTTGGTTGACAATTTATATGAATGGTTTAATAGAAATGAAAAGTTATCATAGGCACTAAGAGTGGGCGTAAGAGAGTGCGTTTGCACCCTACCCCTTGGATTCTTTTTTTAAAAAAATAAACAAATTTAAATTAAATTTAGATTTGTACCGTTCAAATTAAAATACTCAGGTTTTTACTTAGACCCATTTCACTGTCTTATAAAAAAAATACGTTTTTAAAATACAAATATTTCCCTGCACCTATCTGCGCAGCAAAATAAATATACAATTGGCCTCTTATTCAGAGGGAGTCTAACTAACAAATCAAGAACGTATCCTTTGCTCATCGGAGATCGTTTTCGAGTCTCCCTACTTATTTGAATAAATTTGGAACATTTTATTTTTTAATTTTTTTTTTTTTTTTTGGTCTTATACTTATGATACTCTTATACTCTTGATACCTTATGTCCACTGCAGCTTAATATTAAATGACAAAAAATAATACACACAAACTTTTAAATTCTATGCGGAGCGAAGAAGCTTATGATTTTACAATGATGTTTATTTTGTTTTTTCCCTTTCTAGCAATACTTTTTTGTGTAAAAATACTTGTCCAAAAGTTTTGATCAGTAAATTTATAGATTCAAAATTACACCCGTAGTACTTTAAAGAGGTCATTCTTCAAAAGATTTAATATTTTTGACAGAAACGAGGAAAATTGTCAACAAATTGACAAAAAACAGTAAAATATGCTATTACCGGAATTTTCATAAAATTGAAAATTGTTTTAGATTCTGAACGTAGTGAAGAAGCCCGTGTTTTTACAATTATGTTTATTTTAGATTTTGAGCAGAGCGAAAAACCTTATGATTTTACAATGATGTTTATTTTTTTCTCCCTTCCTGTAAACACTTTTTCGTATGGAAATACTTGTCCAAAAATTTCGATCAGAAACTCTACAGTTCCAGAATCACACCCAAATGGTATTTTGTAAGTCATTTTTCAAATTTCTCAACACTTTTTCCAAAAACGTCGAAAAATCTGTCGAAAAATTGACGAAAAACGGCAATATATACAATTACTGGAATTTCCGTAAAATTGAACATTTCTTTTTAACACAACTTAAAAAATAATGCAGCTAGAAACTTAAAATTTTTACCAACTACTGAAAATGACCACGAAAACATTCCATAAAAATTTGAAAAAGATTTGATCAATTTTGAGGTAAGTACAGCATTTTTAAAATTTTGGAAATTTTTCATTTTTTATTAGTTTTTTTGTAATACAATTTTTAATTCTTCATATTAAGATTTGAAAGTTTATTAATCTCAAAAAATCTCAAAAATTGTAAGTCAACTTTTTTCTCTATAACCGTTTGAAGTTGAAATTTTGACTAAATTCGTTAGTTTTACCTAAAATTACAAACTTTAACGTACATAAAAGAAAATTGGTTCAACCGATCTTTTTGAAGTTTAGTACCTAGATGGAGAATTTCATTGCAAATATTTTGGTGTAATAAAATTTCTAAAAGGACGAAGAATTAAACATTTTACAAAAGTATAATTGAAAAAAAAAAATTAAGAAAGTACGGATAAATATTATAATATATTTCTAGTTTATGAACACCCAAGAAGGTTGATAATCTTTCATCGCCATATTATGTATTATTTGACGCTGAGTACGAAGGTGTGACTGTGTGAGTTAATATCTACGTATATCAATAGTTTTCTAATTATTTTATTTTGAAAATTCAATATTTTCGGTTACGTATTATATTAAATACCTACCATTTGTTTTACCATTTACCTACCATGTTTGTAAGAAAGTTAGAAGCATAATTGGCCACTTTCTTCATAGTATTAGAGCTAATAAGTTACTGAAACAATATAAAATTCAAAACAATTTACCAATTCATAAATTCATTCAGGATGTAGAAGTGAGATGGAATAGTACCTATGATATGATTCAGAGATTTTTAGAACAAAAAAAGTGTCATTGGGTTAACCCCATATATGAGAGTATCATGTCATCTTAGTGCTGAGGAATGGCAAACATTAAAAGACCTGAAGGAGATTTTGGAAATTTTCTACACTGGTACGCAAGTTTTATCAAAAGAAGATGCATCTATTTCAGAGGTTCTACCACTTGTACGTGGTATTACTATTTCTTTTCAAAAAATATTAGAGACAAATGACATGGCCAAACTTTTTCTAAAATCAATACAAAACCGATATTCCGATATTGAACGAGACTCAATTTTCACATTAAGTACTTTTCTTGATCTCAGATAGATATTATTAAATTCTGAAATAGTAAAGTTTTGAAAATAATGCAAAAATTAAATAGTATGATTTTTTTTATATATGTTAATTTTATGTTTTAGATTTAAAGACAGAATTATTTCAGATGACTACAATAAAAACCTTATAAAACAATTAGTTATTCAAGAACTGATGCCATTATATAGAGACCAGAATATAAGAAGTTCAACTTATTCAAGTAATGACAAGACATGTTCTACTACATTATCCATTTTGAAAACTGCAATAGCTACAGAAAATTATGACCAACAAAACCCAGAGAGTTAAATTGACAATTATGTTAAAGAAAATTTACTAGAAATTTCTGAAGATGTGTTATAATATTGAAAAGATTCTAATTTTCATGGCATGTATTTACTTAAAAATTTAAAATTATGCCGTTTTATTAATATTCTAATTTTATTGTTTTAAAAATTCAAATAATTTAGGTCTTAAGAAACTGGCACAAATGTTTTTGGGTTGTCCTCCTGGTTCAGTTGATTCGGAACGATGTTTCAGTACAGCTGGTCTTGTGTGCTTAAAAAAAAGAAGTTTGCTTTCAACAGAGAAAGTGAAACAAATAATTTTCTTAAATAAAAATTTAAAATACTTAAAATAGTATTTGATAATTGTAAAAATTTTATTTATATTTTGTATTTTCTAAATTAAATTAACACTAACATTAATTTGACCTTAGAAAAATTATAAAATTTATTCACACTGCAGAGTCTACATGAACTAATAACTATAATTATAAAATATGTCTGTTATCCAAATTTACTTAATAATATATAAAAATTATATGTGTTAAACTAAGAGTGTTTTGAAATTAAAACTATCGGATCGAATATTGGTTTACTATCGTTAAAAACTATCGGGTTATCGAATATCGGAAAAAATTACTATCGGCCCATCCCTAATATAACAGCATTTTATGATTTTTAGTGCATATTTAAAAATAAATGTATATTTTGTTGCATATAGCAGCATTTAAAAAAATATATTTTTAGGATTTTTAGCGCATATAAATACGTTCTATATTTATAACAGTTATATACGTAGCCTTGCGTGTCCCCCGATAATATTCACACGTTTGAAGATTCAAGGGGCTTCTATACTAAATTTTAAAACTGAATATTTTAATTTAAAATACATTTATTAAATATGTTACACTATACTATGTTTAATATTACTGCATTGAATACATAAGTTTACAATTTAGTTATTACATTATTAAATTCAATATTTACAATTCATGCAAGATTTGAAACATAAGAAAGATTTAAATTCTTGTTAGGATATAATTCAACACCTAAAAATTTGTTTAAAAGTTATGATTAAAATATATATATATATATATATATATATAAATATATTAATAATTACTAATATTGTTGTTGCAATATTGTTAAAATAAAAGTGAAATAAAAAATTTAATTAAACTAAAAAAATAAATGATGACAAAACTTAGTTATTAAAAATATGTGCATAACATATAAAGTTCAAGAACTTTGATAATTAAACATTTTATGAAACAAAACTGTATAGATAAATTTCAATCACAATAAAACATACATAATTTCAGTTTTAGATATGGGATAACATTAAGTTAAAAACGTGTGTTTTGTCTTGGTTTATCAAATCCCTTGATTGGTGTGGCTGGTTTGCCAGATGACAATCCTCCATAATCGTACATTTGTTTGCTAGCGGGCTAGAACAAAAAATTATGTAAACATTTATTATATTATTTTGTATTTAATAACAATAAAAAATAAAATTTTCATTTTTATTAAAAATATTAAATATGAAATACACATGAACTTGTTTAGGTATAAAAAGTTAATTGAACTGTAATTAAAATCTTTAAAAATAATACTACCAAGACTTACAGATTCACGCACTATATGTGAGTTAATATGCATTAATATGCACCTAAATGTGCTATCAACACATTAAAAATATTAACAATAATAACATTTCTCCAATTAAATTCGGAAAACCTTGAATTAACATAATAATGTATAGAAACTAAATTGTAGATATTATTATTGTCAACAAAAAATTTTTTATAAAATGTCATATTATTCATCTATATTTTGACAAAAATAATAAAATACAGACTATTTATTTTACTGCATATAAATGATTATTTTATCGTTATATAAATATTAACTGAATAATTAAAGATACATACCATAAAATATTTTATACAAATATTGTTTGAAATTTAATTTTCAAAAAAAATTTGAGAAAAAATTGCATAAAATTAAATTAGGAAACAATTTATCATATTATCCAAGCGATTAAGTTATTATACACAATACCTGCTAATTATACATAATACCCGATTTATCACATTTACAGAAACAGGAATTTAACACGGTCCAATTTCAGAATATAATAATTATAGGTCAGATGAGGACCGACAAGATCAAATGATGTCATATTATCCGGTCGAGCGTAAAACTTTACGTTGGTATAAAAATATTGCAGTTCATTTTATACAAATATATTTAATAAATTCTCATATACTTTATTGTAAAAATATCAAAAAAGTATGTTAATATGATTACCGGTTATCAGTTATCAGAGGTTTAATTTATTCTATGGATGAACCAGTAGAACAACCGTGATGTCAGATACACGAACGTCATTTTCATGTAAAGTAAACAAAAATAACAAAAGTAGATACATATGCAAAAGTGCCCAATGTGTACTAACATAGGAAAATGACAAAAAACTATTTACTGTTACAAAAAATGTGAATTAGAACCAGGATTATGCTTAAAATCCTGTTTTGAAAAATACCATGAATAATAGCATTTTGTATTAGGTACATTGAAAATAATTATTAATATTATTATTTTTTTTTTACCAAAAGAATAATTCATAAATATTTTCATTAGAAAATTACAATTAGTTTTGCATGTATTCGTTTTTTTTCTCCATAATTTATTTTGGTCATAAGTTATGACACAAATATTTTATTATATAATCATGGATTATTTTTTACTCACTTTGTACAACTAAAAGTTATTTGGCAAAATTGTATTACCCACTGCTAGAATACATATTATTATTATTCTGTAATATTTAACATTTTGTAAAATATAATACATAATTATTATTATTTTTATTATTATGTAACCTAATCAACATCTATATTATCCATCAAAACAAATAATCGTACCAAATATACAGGTTTTAATAGTTGATAAAAATAGCACAGTGTGAGTAGCCGATGTCAACACATAGTCGACTGATATTGACGCGGCTTAATTTTGACGCGGAAACCCATCAGCACATATCATATAAATAATACACTATGGCAACTGAACGTTTTAATATAATAACCGAAAATATTGAATTTTCAAAATCGAATAATTATAAAATTAATGGTCCGTGCAGATATTAGTTTAAACTATCATACTTAGCGTTGAATAATATAAGTTAGAATACATAGGATAGTGATAAAATATTATCAATCTTCTTAAGTGTTGGTAAACTAGAAATGTAGCATAATATTTGTCCGTACTTTCTACAACTTTTTTACAATAAAATCCTTGTAAAATGATAAAATTTAATTATTCATTTACAATATATTCTTTTGTACCAAAATATTAGTAAAGAAATTCTCCAATAGTGTATTAAGTTCTAACTTCAAACGATTATATAGAAAAAAGTTGACTTACGATATTTGAGAGTATTGACCATTAGGTCAATTAGAAATAAATGTGAGTGAGATCATAATACATCTTTAAGTCTTAATATTAAGAATTAAAAAATGTATTACATGAAAACTAAATAAAATTATGAAGTGTTTTCATAACCACTTTTAGTAATTGATGAAAGTTTTAAGTTTCTAGCTATATCATTTATAAAGTTATGTTAAAAAACAATTTTAAATTTTATAAATATTCCAGTAATAACTTATTTCGCCATTTTTTGTTAACTGTTCGACAATTTTTCTGCGTTTTTGAAAAAAATAATGAGAAATTTGAAAAATTACCACTTATGTACCACCTAAGTACCATCTGGATGTAATTTTGGGTTTTAGTGTTACTGATCAAAATTTTTGGACGAGTATTTCTATACGAAAAAAGTGTTTCCAAAAAGAGAAAAAAATAAAATAAATATCATTGTACAATCATAAGCTTATCACTTTGCTTCAAAATCTATAATAACATTTTGAAGTTAAAATTTTTTTAATCTAAGATTACTATGAAGAATGCTGGTAAAGTTGGTATAAATTGTATTTTTTTGATTGGTAGAAAACTGTGAATGCAAAATGTATTATCATTGATATTCAAAATTCAAAAAAATATGATTCTAGTGTAAAAGTTCTTTCGCTTTATATTTAAAATACTAATTCTATAATGAAACTATACATTTCTTTGTTTAAAATCTGCTGTGTTAAAATTCCTATATTTAATAAGTTATTGAAAAATGTAATAAAGAAATAATAATAAACATATAAATAATTGGAATTTATCTATTTATACGTGCCAATTAACTATAAAAATCATTTTTATAAAATTATGATCAGTCATATCTAATTTAAAATTTTAAAAGTATTTCCATGTAAAGCTAGTTGCTGATTATGGCAACCGATAAAAAAGCAATAATACCTTTAAAATCTGAAATGAACACAACAGAGTTTCATCAACTGTCATTGTTGCTCCAGCATTGTCAAACTCTCCACAATAATTAGGTGCTGAAAATAAAGTGACCAACTTCCGTTTAGCAAACATCTCATAACCATCCTCTACAACCTAAATGTGACATAATTAGTAATTAATATTGATACTCTAAGGTCCGTGAAGTTAACCGTCCAATATCAATATTTTTAATTGAAATTTTTCCAATATTTAGTAAGTCATTTGTAAGTATTTGTAAGCCCAAAATTAGAATTTGTAAGTACAGCCATTTCCTGTTATCCGCAAAAGTTTTAATCACGGCTAACTTCCGGCGGAAGTTAGCCGTTTTATTATTTTTAAGTTTTTGACCTTGCCAAAATGTAGTGTACTATTTGTAAGTATTTGTAAGCCCAAAATTAGAATTTGTAAGTCAACCCCCTCCAAGTTGTCCTCAAATTGGAAGTTGGCCGTGCTTGAACGAGCTTTTTGAACTCCATAACAAAATTATCTGCGTAATTTGTGAGTATTTGTAAGTCCAAAATTAGAACACAATTTTTTTTTAAATTCCTTTTATTTCTTTTCAGTTTTGTAATACAATAAGTTAATTACAGGTTATAATAATAATTTATACAACTAAATAGAATATGAAAAAATTTTAAATTAAAATTAGTGATAATTGTATGATTATATTACCTTCCTTTTGTTTTTTTTTTCGAATTTTATAATTTTATTGTCATCCTATCTTAAATTGTAATAAATTCATTGTATATTTACAGTAGTATTTTTTTTATTTATTACACTTTTTGAGAATTTATTTTTATCTTCTTTCACTAAAATCTATATTGTATATATTAATGCATTAAAATTATATTTTACGCTTGTTCTGGCAACCGTTTTTTTATTTTGCATATCATTGTACGTCTCCCATACTCCATCATTTCTACGACACACGGTATAGTAATGGCCAATTGTATTACCTGTTTTTGGTGTTCCACTATATATTATAGCAGATCTTAAAGTTAGTTTTCTTTTTAAATTTAAGATGATTGGCAAGTTCATAATCGATGCCATTGTTATATCAAAATCAATAAATATTTGCTTTCCAATGTTCACAGATACTTCGTTCTGATGAAAACATTTTCTACATTGAATGTGTTCGTAAAAATATGTTTTTAATTAAAATATTGAGCGGAGGTCAAAGTTTTAAAGTTTTGATTGTAAAACATCTTTTTTTATACGAAAATTGCCATTTTGATACAAAATCTAACTTTAAAAATTTGTGAAAGTAAGTTGACTTAAGATTTTCGGATATAAAGATATGATTTTCGGTTTTGAAGATATTTCCCCTGTCTGTATTTCATTATATTTTATCGTGTGTTAAAATTTCAATTATCTTGTTCTATTCATATTTTTATTGTTATAAATAAATTACTAAAACCGATTTTATGAAATAGCATTTGTATAATTTTTTGGTAAGTTGTTTGATAGTTTTTTCTTCTGTTTTGAAAAAGTATTGAAAATTTTGAATAATGACCTCTTACCTCCGCTCTAATCACTAAGAGACAATTTGTGATCTAAATACCGAATGTATGAAATTT
>JAIPRM010012740.1:0-11908 GCA_025469315.1 Stegophylla sp. TES_Ste_2020 | reverse complement strand
TTACCACACATAAATATATTTATTAAACAAACATTTTGTGTTTTTGGGGGCCCCACTTAAATGGAAAGGAGGCCGATTTGGGAGTGCTACGCACCCCCGGTCCTCCCGCTAGTTGCGGCACTGATTATAACAAGTGTTCAGAATGCTTTAAAAAATAATATTATGCTGTTACGCTGCAGAAACAAAACCGAATTAAATTAAAATATTAATTAAAAAATGCCACGGGAAACAATTTCGCACTATGGGCATTTTTCACCGGTCCGGTGGAATTCGGTGGGTGTTTCTATTTTCATCATTTACATAATATTAGATACTGTGCAGAGCTAAGGAGCTTATGATGATTTTACAACAATGTTTATTTTTATAAAATTTTTTCCGCTCTGCGAACACTTTTGCGTTTAGAAAGCTTTGATCTTTTTAACTTATCCACTTTTTGAATTAGATAATATTTGCTCTAGATGGTACTTTACACTTGGCGTTTTTCGAAATTCGCATTATTTTAGAGATTTTACACTTGTCGTTTTGATTGTTGACAACAACAAATGTTAACATAAAGTTTTTATAAACTCTACTCGCAATCATTTTATTGAAAAAAATGATTTCTTATTTCTTATAAAATTTTCAATACATCCATTTAGAATATCCTACCCGGAAAGCGAAGCATATATTCATGGTGCGAAATATGTCAGGCCTTTGTATATATTATATATTAATCCATACACCTTTTTAATATTAAATAAATACAGTTTTAAAAATATTTTGACAAAAATTCAAATAAAAAAAAAAAACTATTTTATAATAAATTCTTTATCACTTTTTTGATATTTCATTGTGTTCAATAAGCAAAGGAGCGAGAAAAAAATGGACATTAGATTTAATTGTGGATCATCGAAATTGAAAAAATTCCAAAATGGGTCGTATTATTAAAAGTTTGAAAACCACTGCTATAGAGAATTTCAAAAAAATACTGGTCAAAACTTTTGCTCAAGTATTTCTATATGAAACAATGTTTACAGAAAAAATAAATCATTTTAAAAACATTAACTTAGAATAGAAAATATATGAAACTGAACATTTTCGTCGATGGAAAAAAACCCAAGAACGAATCATCATAGAAAATAAAACTAATATTATTTGATATATTTGATAAAATAAACTCAAACATTTTACTTGAATTTTCAAAACTTTAAAATAAGTAGTATTTATAGAAAAAAAAAAAAAAAAAAAACGTTAGAAATATACAAATATGATTTAAAAATTTTTGAAATATGTAATTATTATAAAAACTCTTTGATATATCATGCAAAATAAAACTAGCATATTTTTAATCTCCAATAGTATGTTAAAAACAGATTTCTATTCCACTTAGCTATTTTTTGAAATAGTCAAAAAAATATATTACACTATCTTAACCCTAATTATAACAATTCATATTGATTTAGCACTTAATTTATATACATAAAAAATAACTTATGTATATAAATGTGTACATGCATTATTGTTGTTGAACACAATATAGTTTTTATTTCTATCATCGAATTTACTCAGTTTTATATTGTTACATTATTGTGATTTTCAGCGGAAGTAAAAAATACTCTTGATTGTGAGTATACAACTGAAAAAAAAAAAAAAACCTGATCAATTTTATAACGTTACATCGTTGTATTTTTTCAGCCAAAATCGGAAACGCTATAAAATGTGAGTAGAGCTCAGTAAACATTAAAATGGACTTTGTTATCAAACCATTTCTGTCGGTACTGATTTTCAAAATGCCCGACAGTTTTTCAGGCGGCCAAAATGTTCTATTTGGCATTCAATGGTTTTACAATGACATTATTTTCTTTTTTTATTTCTATTCACCATTTTTAATTTTTAACAAGATATTTTTGATTGATACGTCAAGTACGTTTATTCGGTTTAACGTTATTTCGATTTACATTATTTAATTTTGAAAAATTTATTGGACTACTACTTTAAAGTCGGTTTGACTTCATACGACCGTTGTAACGTTTTATGTTATCGATTTCAATCGTTTTTTTTTTTTTTTTTTTGAATCCCAAATGATTTAACATTAAAAACGTCATAGCTTAGCACAAAATATTACATTTATAAGTCACAATTTCTTTAAATTTAAACATACCCGCCAAGAGTATTCGCTCGTGGCAAGTAGAATTACGTCTTATGGCGGGAAAATATACGATAGATTTTTAAAATTTCCTTTAATATTTCCAATCGATTAAAGAATAAAATTAACGGCACGTATGAGTGATTACATTTTACATTAATTTAGCATTTTCATAATCAGTTTTATTCACTATGCACCCAACACGTTCATTGAGCTCAACGAAAAGAAATCACAGGAAAAAACTAAGTTTGTGAAAGAGATTTGGGATAAATACAAAAGATAAATGATCTATATTATCAAGTGTTGTCTAAGTATGAAATACCATGTGGTAATTACTAATTAGTAAATTACTTATAGTATGTTACTAATTATGTTTAAGTGTGTAATTTAATTTATTATTTTTTGACTGTCCATTACTATACCCATAACATTAAAAAAGAAAAAAGTAAATTTAAGTGAAGTAAAGCTCAATAAACTACCTATAGACAAGAAAGCCGAACATACTTCTCACCACGGGTATTATTCGCTCCTTGGGTCAGATACTCATGGTGAGCGTGTAGAGTAAACGATAAATCATTTTCAATTGAAAACAATAATGATCGCCTTAATTTCAACACACTCACCAAATCGTTTTAGAGGTTTGGATTGAAAAAAAAAATCAATACTTTACGTAAAAAGGACTAGTTATGATTTTCTAGATTTTTTCAGGTCAATTAGAAATATTTGTGAGTGAAATCACATCACGTTTTCAAGTCTTAAGTCTTCAAGAATCAACAATTTTATATTAAATAAAAACTTATAAAAACCGAGAAATTTCCAATATTTTCAAAATGTTAAACTTTACTCCGAATTGATCGAATGTTTTTGAAATTTTTATTATGTATTTTCGTGCCACTTTTTATTAGTTGGTGTTAGTTTCGTGTTTCTAGCTACAAAAAAAAAAAAAAACAATTTTAAATGTTATGAAAATTCAGGTAATAACATATTTTACCGTTTTTTGACAATTTTTTGATTGATTAGCTGCGTTTTCGAAAAAAGTATTGAGAAACTTGAAAAATTACCTCTCAAAAATACCATCTGGGTGTGATTTTGGATCTATAATGTTACTTTTACTGATTGAAACTTTTGGACAAGTATTTCTATACAAAGAAGTATTCGCAGAAGAAGAAAAAAGACAAAATAATGAAAATAATAATAATAAACTATAAACATAAGATTCTTCACTTCGTTCAGAATCAGAATATGATTTATCATTTATGATTAATTTTATTTGGTATATTTCATACTATGATTTTGTTTTAATAATAATTGTTAACGGCATTTTAAAATATAAGTACCAATATCATATTTTAAAGTTATAAGAATACATTATAAATTATGTAAATATTTTATGTGTCTTTATTTTTTCAACTGACAATATATAATATTATAATATACATAATTGCATTGTATATTATTATTGTTAATTTGAATATTGTATTGTTATTTCAGCATTGTTTGGTGATGAGTATTACAGTTGAGTAAATTTACAATAATAATATACTACAATTATTTCACTAAAACTTCGCTCAGAATCTTTATTTAAAATGAGATTTACGGTTGTAAGATTGTTTTATTAATTTTAAACGTAAACAACAAAAAAATATGTAAATATAGATTAATAATATATATTTAGATTATATAATATTACTGAGCAAGATTTGGTAATTTGGTAATTTTCTACATATTTCATTCTACACTGAGAATTTGAATGATATATCATTTTTACAGACCAAGAAATTGAAGCCATTCGCCGCCAAAGTAAATACATATTTTATTTTAATATCCATATTTTCTTTTCTGATTACCTTTGGAATTAAATTGATAAAAAAAACACATTATTAATAACTTCCATTATTGTTTTGTGTGTTTAGACGAAAAAAACACTTTACCTGTATTTTGGTATTATCAATACTTTTACTTTTATTCGAGTAAGTTTGTTTTTTTTTTTTTTGGCATATTATATGTATGTACTTAATTTATGTATTTGTAAACCATTATTAGTGAAGTCGATTATATGAAAACGTCTTTTTCAAACTTCGTGATGAAATAATAAAATATTTCACAAAGTGTTGATATTTTCAATATGAAATGAATACTGGAAATCAATAATGGGCTATAATTACGTCAAAAAAAAAGTGCCAAAATCCATTTAATGGTCTCTCTTATTTGACATTGTGTAAATTTTTTCAAAATAATATGATCAACCACTTGACGAACTGAAGTAATCAAACGTTACCACTGGTCGCCACATTATTTTAATAATATTGTAGATTTAAAGAAAAGTACTGGTCGAAACTTGTGATCGTGAAAAGTGTGATAATCTAAATGTGATAAGTCTAACAATATATGGTACGTTTACATCAAATCGTTTGACTTGCTCGAGTATGTGCTAATTTTCAATTATTTTAGTTCATCAAATGGTTGACCAGATTTAAGGGAAAAAAAAAATTATATGATGTAAAATCAAAACGACCAGTTCATCATTAAAAGATGACCGTTTCGTGTAAAATATCAAATATTTTACTGTTTTAGTATGAAAATGGTGTTTTAATTTCATAAAGTGGACATATTTACATGAAAAGATCGATTTCACTAAATAGATAGCTATCACATATTATATATATATATATATATATATATATTTGCATTTTCTCTTTCTATTTTTCTTCGAGTACTTTTTGTAAATGAAAAACTTTTGGTTAACTTGAAAACAAAGGAAAGATATTGAAAATTTGAAAAACATAAATAAACTACTAAGTACAACTCCCCTCAATCCTGTAGATTGTATTTCGATAAAAAAAAAAAAAAAATAGTAGTTTTAGTTGCCATTAATAGAGTTTATATAACCTGAAATTTACAGTTGTTATCCTAGCGATTTCTCTATACACACATACCTGTTGTTATCACGATACAGGTTTAGTTGTTAATTTTGCTAACTATAAAATTTCTGTTGATGCATCTAAAAATATAAAAAAAAAACATTACCATATGAAAAACAGTTGTTGTAACTGTATAAAATAGGTATTTTACATTTTTTGTTTAGGCGTAGTAACTAAATAGCGAGACAATTCGCCATGGGGGGGGAATCACTTTTTAAATTTTAAGAAATTATTATTTAATCGAAATCATAAATGACATAAAATTGGTGTAAATTATTTACATCGCTCGTTTCTCGTTAACGAGTTGACACCTACGATATTTTGAACATAAAAAAAAACGATTTTCATTTTTACACTGTTTAATAGTACTGAAAGATTTCCAGGAACAGAGTAAGTAAAACATATTTATACGAACTATTAAATTATATTTTATGAAATTCAATATTTAATATAACTCATAGCGATGAAGAATACTCTTTCGTATTGAAATACTTACGCAAAATTCTAGACCAGTAACTTTTTGAAACCACATTTGCCACCAAATGGTATTTAGTTTTTCGGAATTCTCCGTTGTTTTCTCAAAATTTAAGGCAAATATCCAAAATTTGACTCGGAAGACTCGGAAACCATCTGTTTTTAACATTGAAATATTGTAAAAATTTTGACTTAGAGTCTTAGATTTTTCATTTTTTTTATTAATTAGACAAAAAACAAAATTAAGCGAATTAAAGTAAAGTAAAATGTAAAGCGAAACAAATATAAGTGAAGTATAGACAAGGTAACCGGACATACTTCGCGCCATAGATATTCGTCGTTCCTCGACTCAGTTACTCTTGGTGGGCGTGTAAAAAATTACGACTCTTTTTTTTCTTTATACAATTAATTTCCTTCGTTCAGAATCGTATTATTGAAGAATAATATATTTTTTTAATCATTTAGTTTTGGAAATAAAACTATTTTCCTAAACACTTTATTAATCATCATTTAGAAAAGGAATATTTAAATTTTAATCTGCCACTGAATATTACAGGTTTTACAAGGAAATATTTCAATCATTTTACAGCGAATGTATCCTTAAAGAGTACGTATTGTGAAAAAAATTATCCTTTTTTTCGTAAATAATTGAATTAATTTTAATTTATAATATACTGTTATAGGTGATACAGATGATCCAATCAAATGGTGCAGACTTAAATTAGCGGCATAATGGACTAAATAAGAAAAGAAAATATGTTTTCTATATACAACGTCTTAAGATAATATAAAATAACACGACATTACGAAAAAAAAAATATTGTTATGAAAATAGTTTTTAACTTATGAAATAAGATAATAATAATATGCACCTAATAATAATTAATAATATTATAATACATTATTATTTTGCAAATTAAAATATAATTAATCATAAACATAAAAAAAAAGTGTGTACTTCGCACGTCGGGTGAGATACTCTTGACGGATGTATTGAATTTTAAAGAAACGATATAAATCATTTCTTCAATCAAAACGATTCTGATCGAAGGAAGTTAATAATATAAATATAAAATAGTAGGTTAGACAAATAACTACTGTTACATCTAAACACTAAATTTCAAAACGATCGGTTTGGCCAATTTTCTTATTATATGTACCTTAAAGTGCGTAATTTTAGGTAAAACTAACGAATTTAGAGTCGAAATTCTAACTTCAAACGGTTATAAAAAAAAAAAAATGTTGACTAACGATTTTCGAGATTTTTTCAGGTCCATTAGATACATATGTCAGTGAGATCATATAAAATTTTCAAGTCTTAATATCAAAAATCAAAAACTTTATTACATAATAACTAACAAAAAAAATGAGAAATTTCCGAAATTTTCAAAATGCTGTACTCGACTCAAAATTGATCGAAACTTTTTGAAATTTTTATGAAATGTTCCCGTAACTATTTTTAATGGTTGGTGAAAATTTCAAGTCCCTAAGCTGCATTATTTTAGAAGTTATTTCGAAAAGTAATTTTCAATTTTACGGAAATTGCATATTTTACCGTTTTTTCGTGTTTTTAAGAAAAACACTGAGAAATTTGAAAAATGACCTCTTAAAAGTACCATCTGGGTTCGATTTTGGATTTATAAAGTTACTGGTCGAAACTTTTGGACGAGTATTTCTATACGAAAAAATGTATACAGGAGAAGAAAAAAAAAAATAAATAAAAATAAACATCATTGTAAAAACACTAGCTTCGTTCAGAATCTAAAATCGATTAGAAGAAAAAAAAAATTGCAGACATTAAAAATTTTCCGTTACCAAAATATTTTTAATATAATTGTATGCATAAATTTTTATAAAGTTTAGATTAAAAACAAAACAAATTTATAGGGTTTTTTTTTTTTTTTCATAAATTTCAGGTAGTTCTTTCCAATTTTTATGAAACTATTGAGATTTTCAAAAATCTACTTCCCAACAGTATCATTTGCAGACAAATTCCGTTTCGAAAAGTTGTTAAACGAATTTTTTTGACTAGCATTTCAACATGAAAAAGACGTGTTCACAGAAAATAAAACTTTTCAAAGAGCATAATAGGCAATTATTACACAATTTTATAATATTAAAATGATTATTATTGAAGAGGTTGCGGATATGGATAACGTTAAAATAACATAACAAAATAGAGGAACTTCATCAGTTTAAAAGATTGAATGTTTATTATATTATTTTTATAAAATTTTTACATTGTCAGTAATAATGTTACATAATTACTTATTTTGTATTTTTAAATATCCTCAATATAATATATATATATATGTCAAGTAATTACTAAATTTATTGATATATTAAAAAAATAAAAATAAAATCTGAATATGTTGATTTTGGTAATATCACGATACTTATTTCCTTTAAAAAAGTCAGTGTTTCATAAATTTATTATCTATACAAAATAGTTTTTCGTTTCACATATGTCTGGCGTCCTGCAGCAACGACGACTCATTTAGTCCCGAGCATGTCCCGTAAAGTCTTTCCACTTTTTTTCTCACTTCCTTGAATAACATAAAATAATTAGTCTATAATAATTGGACGTATTATTCTTGTTTCAAAAGTTCATGTCAGAGTTATATAAAATATATTATATAAAACCTAAAAGTTTTAAAATGATAAGTATAAATGATTAATGTACTAATATATATATTTTACTTTTCACTTGAGCTTTAGCCATTGATTCGGAAAAAGTCATTTAATTATAAACATTTTATACTATGTAAAATTAATTACAATTAACAAATAAAATGTATTCAATACAATCTATATATTGTTATATTATTATCATTAACGTGCGCAAAATTTTAGGAATAGTTTTTTTAATGAAAATTACATAATAAATAATGAAAATTATTTCAATTCTCAAAACAGACCACAGAAAAACTGAAAACCATACACACATGGTTCTTTTTTTCTCTCTTATCCAAAATTTACTCATTCTCAGTCTCTTACTTTTTGTAAACATTTTGCTCTTCACGACAAAACACCATTTGAACAATTTTTCCTTTAGACCTGAACGTTCTATAACCTTACTAGTCCAGTGTTGGGAAAAGATAAATAAGACATTATCTAAATTAAAGATAAAAGATAAAAGATTAAAAATTATCTAGATGAAGATAAAAGATAAAATCTATAATTTTATCTAGATAAAGATAAAAGATAAATGAATTTTTATCTAGATAAAAAAAAAAGATAATTTATTTTATTGTATTTTATAAAAATATTCAAGTTAATGATTTTATTTAAGACTAACAGCCACAAATTATTATTTACAGAGAAAAACTATAAAATAAAATAGTACTAAAAATTTAAACATAATTACAAACTATTATATATATAAACGAGGCAATGCATATAATATTTATAAATTTAAGTATTGTATTTAATTATACTCAAACATATTATATAATATTGTATATTTTATTTAATTACTGAAGTATAAATTTATTTAAACAAATAAAATAATATGAAAATAATACAAAAAACGCAATTACAAAGTATATAGGAATACATTGAGTAAACTATAAAATAAAATAATACTAAAAATTTTAACATAATTATGAATTATTTTATACATTTGTAACTGATTTTTTATTTGAATTATAATTTATACAAAAACATTTCGAGCAGGTACCAAGTAGGTACTAACGCGTATAACACTACTAACTAATCCAAAAAATAATATTATTAAATCTAAGATAATTTTTTAGATGACTCACAATTATTTATCTAGATAAGATAAAAGATAACTGAATTTTTATCTAGATAAATCCCAACACTGTTTACTACTAAACTTACTTTCCGACTTAGTCAAAATTTTGAACAATGATACTGCTTCCGCGTGTGGTCCTCGACGTTGATAAATCCTTTGATCACGTGCGATATGAACTTCTTACTTCTTACATAACTCGACATTCTGATTGATGAAATCGTCCTTTCTCATCCAATCCTTTCTCATTGATTGCACTTTAAAATGGAAAATGGAAAATTGCTTTTCCTTAACAAGAAAAGTCTTAGAAAACTGCAGAACGTTCCTGTCTTTCTCTTGCACTCTATCTGATCTACATAAACGATACTCCGCGATAGCGAACAGAGCAAAACTTTTCCCTATTTTTTGATGACACAAAAATAAAAACAAAAAAAACGCGCTGCAATAAAATTCCAAAACCATCTCAGATTTATGTCTAGATATAAGTAATACTGCATATTGTGAAAATACAAATAAACTAACTCGTCAAGTTAGAAGTAACTTAGAAAAAAAATAAATAAAATAAATATGCGACTCGTTAAGTTACTCTCATTTAAAAGTGAAATGAGTTTTAACTTATAATTAAGGAAACCAACTGTTATAATTTATAAAACTAGTAAAAAAATTATTATATTTAAACTTACCTCTTTTTAATAACACTTCTAAAGTCTTGGTAGATTTTTCGCCAGTGCCTTATATAACATATAAAATAACAATTTATAATAAATTAGTTTTGTTCTTAATTTCGTGTCAATGACTAATCTTACTTTTTAGATTTGCTTCAGCCATTGATTCTAAAAATATACAAATAACATTTAATTAAAAGTAAAAAATATATTGTGCTGTGTAGTAAATACAATAAAATCATATTATTATAATTTTTATTGCTTTATTATAATTTATTATTATCAGTCATTTACACTAAACTGTAAGAAAATGTTTGTAATATACTTTCTCCGACTTTGTTTTATTTTATAATGAATTTCGGAGTTAAGTTAATACAATTATTTATGTTGTTTTCGCGTTGATTTCGTAGTGGTAAAGAACTATCACATTCGTATTTGATGTTTACAATTCTTAAATATACACATGAGTCATACTTTGAGTATTTCATTTCACAGCGATTCACATATTATATTATTTTATAACTAAACAATAAAATATAATATGTACATCTGGGTAATATTATATTAAATCAAGGAAATTATTTAAAACTAAAAGTTTTCATAATTTTATATTATTATGGAAACCAACAATTATAAATTATAACTAATAATATTTTCTAAACTTAACCATTTTTTAATAACGTCCTTAATTCGGTGCCAGTAACGCCAGTGCCTTAAATAGAATAAAATAACAATTAATTAATGGGTTAGATTACTCGGGTTTTTAATTGTATGTAAATGTTATGTATAATTATTCAATAAAATCAATTTCACATAAGTAGTGACATAAAACATATAAAAAATATGTTATTTATAAAGTAACAATAGCACAATTTGAATAGAAATTGATAAAATTAGTTATTTACTTTTTCTATATACATTTTTAAACAATTTATCTTTCTTATATACAATTGTATACCACAATGTTATCATTTATCTTTATCTTTATCTTTATTTTTATTTGTTGCTTTTGTTTTTATTGTTGATTTTTATGTTTATCTGCATTTAAATTTGTAAATATTTTGATAAGGAAAAATTCATAAAATTAAGAAACATTTGAACTCTTGTCTCCCCACAAGCTTCAGCAGACAATTTTTTTCGCTCTCTAATGTATTATATTTGATTTGTAATTTGTAATTTTTGAAATAACAATAAATAAATCTATCTATCTATCTAAACCCCAAATTCGGTAGCGATGATATTTTGTTAAATAGGTTTATCCATAAGGATATGTGAAACAAAATAAAATATTTAAATGCATAGATCATTCTTAAAACTTAAGAAAAAAAATTGAAATACAATGCAACAATCATAATTACCAGTGTAATGTAGAGTAATCAGTAATAATATTATCAAAAGGTTTTTCATGATTTTTACAGCATTTATATCAAAATAAGTTTTAAATTTCTACGAAGATGTTTTTCTCATCGAACAACGTGAAAAATTGACATTCGATATTTTGTGTTTAAATATAAAATCAAAAAATATTCACCGATAAATAATAATATTATTTGAACATGTGTTTTAATTCTCTCGCATCTGCAGGTTACCTATAGGTATGAGTTTTAAAAGTATATGTGTACAATGATTTTATACGAAGTGCTCGAATTGGGACGGGGGGAGGGGGGAATTTCTTCTTCTTTTATCTTTTTACACACACCGATCGTTTTTTTAGATTCTGAACGAATTGAGAAAACTAGTGTTTTTACAATGATGTTTATTTTTTATTTTTCAGTGTACAACTTTTCGTATAGAAACACTTGTCCAAAATTTTCGAACGTAACTTTTTGAAACCGGATTTGCCTCTAGATTGTACTTTAGAGAGGTTATTTTTTGAATTTCTCAATTCTTCAATGTTTTTTTTGGAAAAAACTACCCAAAATTTGACAAAAACGACTCGAAAACCATCATTTTTTGATCCAAACTATAT